>CAUYUJ010014596.1:330000-390981 GCA_963575745.1 Prorocentrum cordatum
CCACTTCCGAGGGCTGCTGGGTGGTCCAGTGGAGTGTTAGATCAGATGAGACATCGCCGTCGCTGGGAGAACTGTGAAGCCTGGGGGCTGCCAACTGCGAAACACTCACCACTTTCGAGGGCTGCTGGGGTTGCAGCGGGGTGACGTCTTGAATAGATCAGATGAGACCACGCCGCCGCTGATGGCTGCGAGCTGCGAACCAGTCCCTAAATTCGAGGTCTGCTGAGGTGTGCAGCGGCGTGACGTCTTATTCAGATCAGATGAGAGCTTGCCGTCGCTGGGGGCTGTGAACTGCGAAACTCGCGCCACTTTCGAGGGCTGCCGGGGTTTTCAGCGGAGTGACGTCTTGGATAGATCAGATGAGACCACGCCGTCGTTGGGGGCTGTGGGCTGCGAACCTGTCCCAAATTTCGAGGGCTGCTGAGGGGTTTAGCGGAGCGACGTCTTTTTCAGATCAGATGAGACCTCGCCGTCGCTGGGGGCTGCGAACTGTGAAACTCGCGCCATTTTCGAGGCCGGGGCTTTCAGCGGAGTGACGTCTTGGATAGATCAGATGAGACCACGCCGTCGTTGGGGGCTGTGGGCTGCGAACCTGTCCCCAATTTCGAGGGCTGCTGGGGGGTTCAGCGGAGCGACGTCTTGCTCAGATCAGATGAGACCTCGCCGTCGCTGGGGGCTGCGAACCGTGAAACTCGCGCCACTTTCGAGGGCTGCCGTGGTTTTCAGCGGGGTGACGTCTTGGATAGATCAGATGAGACCTCGCCGTCGCTGGGGATCTGTGACTCTCGCCACTTTCGAGGGCTGCTGGGGGGTCCAGCTGAGCGCTGTTTGATTCCGATCAGATGGGACCTCCACGACGCTGGGTGGCTGCGAGCTGCGAATATGTTCCCAAATTCGAGGGCTGCTGGGAGGTTAATTTGAGCGACGTCTTCATATCAGATGAGACCTCGCCGTCGCTGGGGGCTTCGAACTTCGAGACCGTCGCCATTGCGGGCTGCGGGGGGGGGGTCGGGCTGGGCCTCCTCCAGATTTGCTTCCCCGTGGAAATATATACTGGTTGGATTTGTTGTTTCACGGAATTGTTTCCAGGTGGGCTCAACCCGTCTTGTGTTCAGGCTTCCCGTCATTGTTCAGCAGCGCGCCACATCCGCCAATTTTCAAAGACGGCTTCCGTCCAGTGAGAGTTATCGTCGTCCTCGGTGGTTGCGTTTGCTTGGGAAGGCGCCATCACCGCCAAGTTTCAAAATGCGTATCCTAGGTCGGTTCGCCCCGTATGGTGTTCAGGATGTTCGCTTGTGTCTGGAAGGGCGTCACTCTCGCAGTTTTGCACAAACGGCTTCTGCTCACAGCGCGCCGTCGTTGTCATGAGCATTTTTGTTTGTTTGGAAAGGCGCCTCAAATGCACTTCCCTGGTCGGCTCGCCCCGTGTAGTGCTCCGCATGCCCGTCTGTGTCTCGAATGGCGTCGCCCTTTTATTGAATGTGTTTTCCCAAACGGCCTCGTTCGCAGCGCCTCGTCACTCTCGTGGGCATGTTTGTTTGGCTGGAAAGGCGCCTCCGCCGTCAATTTCCATAATGCACTTCCCAGGTCTGCCCGATCCGTGTGGTGCTCAGGCCGCTCGTCTGCCTAGGGGACTTAACTAACACATGTTTTCCAAAATGGTTATGCTTTACACCGAATTGTTTTTGTACTGGACGTTCGTTTCTGCTTTTGGAAAGGCGGCATTATCGAACGTCTTCCACTTCGTTTCCCCCGTCGGCTCGTTCTGTCTAGTGGTCGGGCTTCTGCCCGTTTCCGAAAGAGTCAGCATTCGAGCACCCAGTATTCGTTGGCTTTGAAATTCGTTTAAAGCAAGTGGCCTACGTCATTCCTCCGACCCCTGGAAAAGACATAGTGTAATGCACGGTCGCGGAAGTCATTCGGATCCTTGGGGGCCTGAGCACGTCGTGTCGTATCTCGGTTCTCTTGGGGCCTTCGGATCTGGGCGGTCTATGTCGGAAGGTTCTGTTGGGCTGGAGGGCATGATGCCGAATTCGTCGCCCGCTTCTCGAACAGGATTCGGGGCGCCGGGAGAGTAGACACCAATGGGGCAGGATGAGGCCGAGCATGTCGCGCGCCGTCGTACCCTTGCAAATGTGGGTAGGTGGTCTCCGCGTCTATGCCTATGGGGGCTCAAGGAAGGCTGTGTGAGGCAATCGAAAGGCGTTCTGCGAACCGCTTCTGGGCGTTGTCGAGGTCTCGTGACTGCCACTGGGGGGGTGTCCACAGAGTGTGGAGGTGCAGTGGGAGTTTGCAGCGTTCGTGGAAGGAATGAAGTGGGTCAAGGGGCGCGTGGACGCATATGAGGGGCTCTTGGTATGCTTCTCAGGCATCTTTGAGGGCTCATTGCGGCACCTGGGAGGCTTTTTGGAGCTTCTCGGGGACCTCTTGGGGGCCTCGTGGGGGCTTCTTGGAGGCCTCTTGGGGGCGCCTCGGGGGCCTCTAGGGGGCTTGGGGTCACCTTGCTGGGAAAGGCTTGAATTCTCAATTCGTATTCGCCCTCTTTGGCCCCTCTTGCGGCCTCAGATGGCCTCTCCTCTCTTGTGCCTTTTGGGGGCCCCTGGGGCCGTCTTCGGGCCATCTTGAGCCGTCGTGGGGCTCTCTTGGGGGCCTCATTGCCCGCCTTGGACTTTGCTAAATCGGAAAGGGAGAACCGTCGTGGGGCTACCCTGGGCCGTCTCGACGCTCTCTTGGGCTGTCTCGGCGCTCTGCGTGTACCCTCCTGGGCTGCCTGGGGGCTCCCTGGCGGCTCTGGTGACCCCAGTTGGGCGTTGAGGAGCCCGGAGACCCCGCCCCCTTATAATCGGATAGGGGAAAAGGGGAGGGGGACAGCCAATGTCTCAAAAGCCTTTTCACACTCGGCAAGCGAGGGTCGGCGGATTATTCGGGAGCCTTGAGACGGGGGTCAATGCAAACGGGGGTCAGCCAGAGCGCCCGATCTTGCAGGATCCTGCAGGGCCAGGGCCGCATTGACCCAGGTTTTGGGTGCAGGATCCTGCAGGATCCTTCGCATTGACCCAAGCATGTGGGCAGGATCTTGCAGGATTCTGCATGGCCTGACTGACCTGGGTCTAGATTGACCTAGGTTAGTGAGTCCCCGATAACCGGATGGGGGAAAGGGGGAGGGGGACAGCCAACGTCTCAAAAGCTTGTTCATGCCCGGCAAGCGGGGTCGGCGGATTATGTCGACGGCGAACTTTGGGGGGGACATGAAAGGGGACGGGTTTTCTTAGGAGGCGGCGAGGGTTCTCAGAAGCCTTCGCGCCATCTTGGAAGGTGTCTGCGTCTTCGGAGAAGGCTTGCAAGATTTCTCAAACGGCGCGGGGGCTTTGTGAAGCCCAGCCGCCTTCGGAGAAGGCCAGCCCCCTCTCACTTCTCCCTCCCCTGGGCTCGCCGCCAACCCGGAAAAGGGGTCGGGACCTTTGGGGCCAGATTTTTGGTCCTTGCCCCCACCTTGCAAGACTTAGGTCGGGCATGCTCCCCTAGAGGCGGAACTTGGACGAAAATTTTAAAATATGCTCAACATACACCAAAATCATGAACACATACGCAAAATATCGTCCCCATATTACTCGTGGACTATTTTTGGATACTCCCCGTTAGAGGGACACGCCCGACTTATTGCAAGACCCATCGGACTCGGCACCCCTCCTGAAAGAGGTCGCCGACGCGATGAGGTCCCCCGGGGGCTGTGAGGAACGCGAGTCACCCCAGCGGTGGCTAGTCGGACGGCACCCGCGCGGCGAGGACGGCGACGATCGACGTCGTCGACGACGATCGCCGTCGTCGTTCTCGTCGTCTTCAACGTCTTCTCCGTCGTCGGCGTCATCGACGTCGTCGTCGTTCTCGACTCGGTCTTCGCGGTGAGGTTGGCGACGGTCGACGACGTCGTCGCGGCGATGGCGAAGACGATCGATGAGCAAGACTCTGAGGCACAAGAAAGAGTGTCAACGGGCGAACAATGGTATAACAGCATCTGATCCGCCATCGGCGGCGCCTGCCCTTGGGCCGCTGGACAGTTTGTGTCCCTACGGAGGTACGTGGGGGTGCAAGCTTGATTGGCACCCTGGGGCAGGCGTCCCCGACGGCCGACAAGTTTTAGTCCATACGCGACCACGGCAAGGAGGACGACGAGAACGGAAACGAGAACGACGATTGCGACGGTAACGGCTAAGCAGGGGATGGGACGTTCGAGACGCTCCACCGATGTCTGCGACAGACAAACCACAGCAACCCTGGGGCACGCACCCCTTCTCGAGGGGACTCCCTCTCAGGGCATGTGGTCGGGCGGGGCCAGGACTAGGAGAAGCCGTGCCAGACTGTTCCAGAACGCCCTCAGAACGTTCCGCACCGGGCGGCGCGCGGTGCGCTCGGCCTCCTTGCCGTTCTGCCGCCGCCTCCCATTGCAAGCGTTGGCCGCTGGGACACTTCAAACTTCAATCGATCGCGCCAAAGTTTCCCTGAGCCTTCAGAGGCCCCCCAGGGGGCCCCAGAATCGCCACAGAACGTCCTTGGAGCGCCCAGGAGCACGGGGGTGGGGGGCGGCGGGCACCCTGGCGCTGGCACCCAAAGTTCTGGCGCTGAGGCGGAGGAGGAGGAGGAGGAGTAGGAGGAGCGAGAGAAGAGAGCGGAGGAGGGAGGGAGTGAACGAGGAGCAATGAGGGAGGGCGGAGGAGGAGGACGAGGGGAGAGAAAGAAGAGGGGAAGAAGGAGGAGGAGGAGGAGGAGGACGAGGGGAGAGAAAGAAGAGGGGAAGAAGGAGGAGGAGGAGGAGGAGGAGGAGGAGGGGGAGGGAGGGAGGAGACAGGAGAGGGGAGAGGAGCCAGGGGCCGAGGACCGAGGACCGAGGCGCCCCGCGGTCCGCGTTCTAGAGGCCGGCGCCCCGCCGCGGGTCCGCGGAGCCCGCCGGTGCCCGCGGTGCCGCCCAGCTGCCCAGCGGCGCGGCCGCGGCGGATCCCGAGGTGCCGCCCTTGCGAGTGCGTGGGGGCGGAGGGGGAAGGGAGAGGGGGGAGGGCGAGGAGGACGACGAGGACACGGCGGGAGGACGAGGGAGTTCGGGGAAGGGAGAAGGGAAGAGGGAGGAGAACGAGGAACACCAGGAGAAAGAGGAGGGGTGGGCGGAAGCGAAGGGTGGGAGGAAGGGAGGAGGCAGGGAGAAAGGGTGGGCGGAAGGGAGGGGAGGGAGGGAGGGAGCCAGGGAAGAGGAGATGGAGGAGGAGGAGGAGCAAGAGGAGGAGGAAGAGGAGGAGGAAGAGGAGGAGGAAGATGATGATGAGGAGGAGGATGAGGAGGAGGAGGATGAGGAGGAGGAGGAGGAGGAGGAGCGGGATGATGATGACGATGATGTGGAGGAGGAGGAGGAGGAGGAGGAGGAGGAGGAGGAGGAGGAGGAGGAGGGTGCTGTTGATGATGATGATGGTGGGCATCATGGTAAACATGATGGTGATGGTGATGGTAATAATGATGGTGGTGGTGATGATGGTGGTGATGATGATGGCGATGACGATGATGGTTGTAGTGACAATCATGTTGCTGATGTTGATGCTGATGGCAATGGTGATGATGATGATGGTGATGATGATGGTGGTGATGAGGATGATCAGGAGAAGGAGGGGGAGGAGGAGGAGGAGGAGTAAGAGCAGGGGAGTGTGGTCTCCCTCTGGATCCTCATTATCTTCCCTCCCTCCGCCCATCTTCCTCCTCCTCCTCCCGTTCATCGATGGACTGCACATAGCTTCTCATCCTTCTCCTCCCCATCCTCATCTCCCTTCACGGGCCGTGCAGTGGACGCTCACGCTGGCAAAGTGTGAGGTGGTGTCGATGAAGTTGATCATGGGCTACGGCAAGTCCAGCAACGACAGCCAGGGCCCCGTGCCGTGGACAAAGTGCTCGAAGTACGGTCGCTCCGAATACAGAAGCATCTTGGTGGCCTACCACTGCCATTGCGGTTGCGGCAGGGTCGTGAAGCTACGTGCGACCGAGAGACGGCGATGCCAGCTTTGGCGAACGAGAAAGTGAGACAACGGCAAAAAAACGGAGAGACCCAGGAGCAGCAGCCAGGCATCGTGAAGATGCATGTGGTGTTGTCTGATCTCCAACACGGAGGACATGGGAGCCAAACGGGTTTGTTGTATGATTCCGTGCCAGGCTTTGTATAGTCTTTCCAAGCTGGCTTCGGCTTCTGATATCCCGGCATAGGATGCTGTGAAAACGGCGTCGATCGGTTGGGGATGGTGTTTCTGTTGAGTTTCAAAGGAAGGAGGCCGCTGGGCGGCTGGTGCGAGAAGTTGTTGTCAACGAGGATGGACCTACGGCGACTTCTGGAGCCCGAGACCCTGGGAAGTCCTCTATGAAGAGTTTGTCGCACATTCAGGTGAGTATGATTGTGAGGGGACGGAAGAAAACCAGGACCTTCAGCACGAGGCGGAGCTAAAGAGCGCACGCGGTGCGACCTCCTCAGAGGGAGACAAAGTCGATCGCCGGAAGGTACAGGTGACCGAGCTGAAAAAGAAAGTTGATTCAATAATGGCAACGAAGCGTACATGAGCTGACGCTGCTACACAAGCATCAGATTCGACCCCACTGACGGTTGCTCCCTCGACGGGTTCAGCGACGGCACCCATAGGGTCTACGAAAGGCCCAGGCCCGGAGGGGATCGAGCACGAGACGCAACAGATATTGGATATGAAGTTTGCGGATCAGGCCAAGGAGCGCGTTGCCAAGGCTGCTTCCGAGGGCGGCAGCTCGTGACAACCCAGCCCGGACAACCGCAGGACCGCGGCTGCCACAACTTTAATCTTCTGCGGCAGCATGACTTAGCGGTGCCCCACTTCCGAGCAGAGGATTGAGAATTCAAGTATACCTGACAAGCACCGTGGCCAGATGTTCCAGGAGACCCATCTTCGCAGGGGCCAGATCGCAGCAAAGGGGCGCCAGTTGACTGGATTTGGGTTCAAGGCCTGCTTCGGGCGAAAGACGCGCCTGGTGGGGCGTGCGTCGCAGCACGAAGCCAGTGCCATACATCTACGCTTCCTCAGCTAGTAGAGCCAGGCTGGGCATCTGCTACTACCGCCGCGACAGCCGGGGGCCCGTCGCCTCGACCATTTGCAATCACGGCGCCCATTGTGCCTCTTCGTCCAAGACCCTGAAGACCAGGCCGCAGTGCGCGAGGGCACTCGGAAGACCTCGACCAGGGAGATGCTCGACTACGCTACTCGACGTCGAAGGCGACGGCTCAGGACTCTCACCATCCCTGGGCTGCAGGCACAACCTTGGCTCGGCGCTCGGGCCGAACGACCTGGCCTTTGATGCGGGCCGTGCAAGGCGCGGCCCGCGATGAGATAGCGACTTCTTGAAACGCCCCCTCGATGTCGTTGGCAGCAGAAACTCGTGGCGATCGGCAGCATGATTCGCATCCCGTCGGAGCGCGGCTGGGATTGCCCGGCAGCAGGCGCATGGGCAGGCTCGGAAAGGCAGCGCGCGGAAGTTCGAAGACCCCGAGCAAGCCGCCGACACCGCCGCGCGCAGAAAGCCTGCCCAGCGGCGAAGGGCGGCGAAGCACCGCGACGGGGCGGGCTGCGAGCACGGAGTGGGCAACGCCGGCTTGCGACGCCGCCGACGTCACCATGCCGAGTGCCGGGCAGTAGTCGTTGCTGCTTGCGCGGGCACTTGGGCAGGGCAGCGCGCGAACGATATCGGCGGACGCGGAGAAGTCTGCACCCGTGGGCGCGAAGAGGCCGATTATCATCGGGCATTGGGCCAGTGCCCAGTTTGGGGGCCGAAATCCGACGCGCCGACGATCGGGGGGAATTGGCGCCTTGCCCCTTGCTCAGGGGCATCGCGCCGAGAAGTCGGACGCGCCTCGACGCCCGCGTGCGACGCAGCCTGTTGCGAGACCGACGTGCGCGAGTGCGCCGGCGCGCGCGGCGCACGCTCACCGAACTAGGGCCCGCTCGTTAGTTATCTACGGCGACGGCCGTGGAGGAAAACGCTCGGGGGAAATGAGATATACAAGGCGTGGTTGGTCCGGGGCCAGGCTGGAATTTGATCGACCTGGCGCGGGCAATATGATTGCAAACGCGGGCCACTCCCTGGACGCCGACAGAGCAACAATCGCGCGGATATGTGGGCCTTATACAACAGCTTGAAAGGTGCGTCGGGCCCGAGGACATTCTGGACAGGTTCGGACACATTGCCAGCAGGCCGGGGGGGGGGGAACGTCGCACCTGGGCCGCCAACGCGGGCGCGGACTCGGACTTGCGGGAGTTGATCAGTATTAAACTGAACAGCAGATCGGACGCGGTGGACAATTTTCAGACCAAGGGGCCTTTTTTTTTCATGCGAGGAGGCGCTTCGACGAGGAGCCCCCAAGCATGCCTGGGCAGGGGCCGATATTGCAGACGGCTGCGCGTGCCAGGCGGCAGAGGACCGTGGCAGACCTTAGCTGCAGTTTGGCTGCTGCGACTGGATTCGGGCGGCAACGTAACTCTGCCGCGATTGGATGTGCCAGGCCACGAGAGACGCGCTCGACACGTGAGCCCCAGATCGTGCCGACCGTCGACAGCAACGTGCGGATGAGGAAGCAGAGGCGGTGGCATCTGCGCCGCGCCATCTCCGACCTGGCCATAGAGGGTAATGGTGACATGGTCAAAGACGCTGAGCTGGCTCGGTGAGAGCGACAGGGTTGTACGCAGTCGATTGTTAAAACTAGTGCGCAACATATCATCCGAAGCTGGCTGGGCTCCTGTTGCGCATCGACGGCACTATCAAGCAAGCCAATGCGCGGCGTCTTGATCGGAGGACAGGACTCACGCCACTGACCAATCCCACCCGATGCGCCACAACGTCAACGGCATCAAATGGCACTGCGTCCGGTGCGCGGTCAGATTCAGACTTGGACGCGTCTCATCGACGCGCGCGCGGGCTCACCCGCATACCCGCTGCGACCCACTACCTTGCCAGCGTGCTGAAGACGAGCACCGTGAGCGGCACCTCGCAGTTTATCATGGGCGTTGCTCTTCGATTTCGATTCAGGGGTGCTGGCCGCGAGCCTCGGCGCGCGGCCAGCCCCCGCTCAGGTTGTTGGTCTGCGCAGGGCCTGGGGGGCGGCGGGGGATCCGCGTTTTCGCCCTGGTGTGAGGGCGGGGGGGATTGGGCGGGGCCACCTGCCATCCCCCGTCCAGGGCCTGCCAGGGCGAATAAGGCCCATTCAACCTCGAGCCTGGAGGCCCCGCCCCAAGGCCCCCTTATGCTCTTCGACTGCATTGGGAGTTTGTTGCCGTTGCTTGAAAACGCAAATCCAGGCGCACCCCCGTTTCGGGGCATGCGTTCTGGTTCGGTTGCCACCATTTGCTTGGTTGATTGGCCTGGGTGGACATGTGCGGCCGTGACGAGTCCAACGACCTGCTGTTGGGTCATTAGTGGCATCGCCGCGGGTGCCTTCGCCCTGCCATGCACTCCGCCGTGTGCGACTTCGCCCAGGACTGGGTCTTCGAGGGCCGAGCGGGGCCGCGGGCTGCGCGCGACGCGCGCCCGCCGCCCGAGCGACGCCTTCGCTGCCTGCGACCCCCGTCCGCCTTTTCCTCGTCCTCCTCCTCCTCCTCCTCCTCCTCCTCCTCCTCCTCCTCCTCCTCCTCCCCAAGGCCGCCACCCAAGGAAGAACTTGGGTGTAGGCCGACCAGAAGAGTTGCCAGCAGGGGCGATTTCCGCCCTTGCGCCCTCGTCCTCTTTGCCCGTCCCCAACTTTTGATTCGGATTGTTCGAAATCATTGGTCTCAGAGCGCCTTCCCTTTAAGGGTTGTGTTTTAGTTTTGTCTCGTCCCCTCCGCGGGGGTCGAGGAGCGTCCAGCCTCCTTTTGGCGTCGTGTTTCGGCCCAACAAGGTTGCCTCGCTCTGCCATCAGCGTGGAGCGTACGCAGCAGGCTGAGATGTTTTTCCCTCTGCTCCCCCCAACGCGGGCGGGGCGAGGGGACGCCGCTGTTTCCACGGCACTGCGGGACTGGCAGCCATTTCGGCGTGAGTCCCCCCGCAGTTGCCGTGACGTCAGCGGCGGGGCAGGGCTGGTGGCGTAAGCGGCATGTGGCGCCACCCAGCCCTGCCCCTCCTCTGGGGGGAGGCGCCGTCCCCCCAGAGAGTACGGCTTGGCAGTTGTTGATGTTTTTAAAAAAAAAATCCTCCTCCTCCTCCTCCTCCTCCTCCTCCTCCTCCTCCTCCTCCTCCTCCTCCTCCTCCTCCTCCTCCTCCTCCTCGTAGCTGTGTCCGTAGCCATTGCGACTCAAGTGAGATGCGCTGCGGGAGGCCCTCGCGCTGCGCTCCTGCCGCTGCGCGTCGGGAGCGCGCAAGGGACCCGATGTCTGGCAGAACCGGGGCTGCCGCCGGCGCGCGCGCGCTGGCGCGGCGGCTCTGGAGGCAGCGGCGGCACGAGGCCCGAGTTGGGTTTCTCGCGAGGCCGGGCGGCCACCGCGCGCGGGGGCCGGGGTCCATCGCGGCGCATTGGGAACTCGCCGACACTTTGGGCGTGTTCTTCCCCACCTTCGGCGAGGAGATGATGGCGGCGAAGCTGGTCGGAGTGGCCAGCGAGGCCCTGGCCGCGGCGGAGTGCGACCTCAAGGGCGAAAACATGGCCCGGCATGCCCCTCGAACTGGGGGGGGGCGGGCGGCCGCTCGCGCTAACGCAGGGGCATCCCCGCGCGGTGCTGGACTGCATCCACGAGAGCAGGAGCACGCTGCTGCATTCCAACGCGGCGATCTTCGTGCCTGCCGCGAGTTGCGAGACCCAGCAGCAGCCTGAGCGGGTGACAGAGGGCCCGCAGCAGGCCGACGTGTTGCTGGGGGCCCTGGCTGCTGGTCCTGACCCAGTGTGCAACGCCATCGTCGAGGTGGCCGGCATCGGCAACGACGCGATGCCTTCGCGGAGAAGGGCGAGCAGGTGTTGCGCGATAGCATGTGTGTGACAAGACGCCCCTGGGTGCCGACGAGGCGGCGCAGGTCGGCGAGCCCGCGAAGTTCGACGAGGGCCTCACGGAACAGGGCCTCACCGAGTCGAAGGTGCCGGCCGTCATGGACGGCCTCGGCGAGGAGACCACCGAGCACGAGGGCAGGAAGCCCTTCGAGGAGGAGGGCCTGGTCGACGACCGCAGCCAGCCAGCGGCGCCGAAGCTCCACGAGAACCAAACGGCAGTGAAGGGGGCCAGCCTCGTCGTATGGCCGCGAGAAGGCGGCCCCGCTGAGGTGCGACGGCGACGAGCTGCTCCCCGACGGCGGCCTGCGCGAGAGCGGCTCGCGGGCGAGCTGGGGCACGCGGGTGCGCATCTCCGTGGAGTGCTCCCAGCGGTGCGGAGTTGAGTGGGGCCCGGCGGCTGCTCCTCGGGCCTCTGATGCGCGACGTGCTGAGTCACGCCGCAGCATTCCGTGGGACGCACAGGGACATAAGTACCAATACCACATGTCCTCCTTGGAGGCGCGCGTCCGACCCGAACATATAGTATGGCAATCTTGTAGCATATCGTTTCCCGAGCGGGTTAGCCATAAAGCGCCCGCCACGGCGCATATATTACAAGATTTCTCGGTGGCGCGTCGCCCCTGGGGGGGCGACGCACATATAGTGTAAGTATGTTGGGGTGACGCCGATTCCGAGAGGTGGCAACGCGGGAAGACGCCGCGATTTGGACGAGCAGGAGGGCACGGGTTCCACCTGAGTGACGGAGCGCCTCATTGTCGAGTTCGCCGACGCCCGCGCCGCCTTCCAAGCGGAGGCCGCGGAGGCGCGGGGCGGCTGAATTCCGCGTGGACTTGGCCTTCGACCTGGAGGCGGACTTGATGGGCTAGGGTCGGCGTGGGCCGAGCCTAGGGTTAAACCCACGTTCGGCCTACGCCAAGGAAGGGCTCCTGATGGGGTCCAGCGGCGGGCAAACTCATATGCATGACCGTCCGCAGTCTTGTCCTGCCCCCTTAGTTGCCGCCTCGGCTTGCCGGGTAGTGCAGCACACTAGACCGCGCAGCCACATCTTATGGCTTGCAATTGTTTTCCCATCAGGGGTCCTCGGCCAGCGCCATAGGATCTCGGATTCTCTCGCCCATGGTGTAATCCCCTTTCCATGCTTGTGGTGACTGGTTACGTGGTCTTCTCTCAGAGTTGGGTGCTTTCGATCTGGTGGGCCTCCCAGGCACACAGCTCCGAGAGCACGATCGTGAAGGGTATCGGGTGCAGCGACTTGGGGAGCGGCTCGCAGTTCATGTTGGCTGAATGTCAGGAGGGTTTGTGACTCGATCCGCGGGGTGCTCTCTGCTGCTGCCTATGCTATGGACCCAACGCAACATTAGAAACGTTAGTGTGCCGCCTGGACCTCTTCAAGGCCGTGGTTTAGCGGTGGAGTGGTTTCGGGGAGGGTTCCTCTACCTGGCGATTATCTTATTCGCGCCCATCCTGTCATCCTCATTGCGTCCTCCTCTTTCTCCGAATGCCGACCTACTCCTCCCACAAGATGTCTTCTCCTCGTTCTTCCTGAGCTTCCCCATCCGCCTTCCCTATCCTCCTCCCCGCACCGCTCTCTAGCGCCGCAGGGGCGCTCTGGCGGCCGCGCCACCTTCCCCCAAACAGTTCGATGATACAGTGCTGCTGATTTTGCTGCTACACTCTTCGGGACTTAGAAGGCTTCGGGAGTCCCCGAAGGCGTCATCCTCCCCCTTGCCCCCCACGTCCCCCGCGTCTCTTTTTTTTGTTGTTTCTCCCCCCCTTTCTCCTCCCGGGACGTCGCCCTGGAGCTCCAGCTCCTCCTCCTCCTCCTCCTCCTCCTCCTCCTCCTCCTCCTCCTCCGCCGCGCTCCACAGCGATCCCAAGCCGCGGCGGCTCACGACGCCCGAGCGGGGCGCAGCTAACCGATGCGGTACCAAAAGTATGCCGCCTTCTGGTCGTCGTCGTTGTTCTTCTCCTCTCCTCCTCCTCCTCCTCCTCCTCCTCCTCCTCCTCCTCCTCCTCCTCCTCCTCCTCCTCCTCTTGCGTTTCCTTGTGAAGGTTCGGCTACAAGGACCGCGGCGTGTCCAGAGCCACAGCCGCGCCACCTCGCTGGGCCGATCCTGCTCTTTCTGCTCCTCCTCCTCCTCCTCCTCCTCTTTCCTCCTTGTCCTCTTCCGTTCCCTGCCCCCCAGTTGGGATTTCGCACCCGCTGTCGCAGCATCGTCGGCCGGCGCCGTCTTCGGCGGGGCCGCCGAAAACGCCCGAGGCGGCGGCCGGCGAGCTGCGAGAGATGCAGGCGGCCGCGGAGTTGCTGGAGCAGGCGCGGGCCCTCGCTGTGCGATCCGCCAGGCGTTGGCCGCCCTGCGGCGGTCGACGATCCTGGGAGCTTCGTCCTGTGGACCCGGGTCGTGGCCGGGAAGGTGTCCCCCCTTACTCCGAATCCGTTATGCTAGTCGATTTCCCCTTAAAAAACCGTGCCCCCTCCAAATGCGACCTGATATTCCGGACCCCCTTCTTCGACGGGGCGCCTTGATAAACCAGACCCCCTGAGCTCCAATCCAAAGAAAGCGCCCTAATAAACCGGACCCCCCCAGTTACAAACAAGGCGCCTAAATTAACGGACCCGGGGGACGACTAGCAAGGGATTTGGAGCAGAATGTCATGTGTATCCACCACGCAGTGGCAGAAGGGGGCCCAAACCAAGTTCATGTGTATATAGATCTCTGTATCTTAACACCTGTCGCATGGGGAACCAGCCAGACAAGGTATGCACTTTACGTTGTCCTGTGGCCCATGGGACAAGGATATACGCACGGTTCCCACCATATTCCCTCGCGGTGTAAAACAAAAAAAGAGACGGGTGTTTTGTTGCTGCTCTCGAGCTCTGGGGGGCCTCGCTGGTCCCCCGGACCGCAGAAACACGACTCAAGATGAAATCCCGGTCCCAGGGAGTGGGTCGAGACCTCTGCCCGGTTGGCGGCGGCCGACGATGGACGATTTTCTGATCAGCGTCCTCCTCAGCTGGCCTCGTCTGATCATCCGACGACCCAGAGATCCGGGCGTTTTTGCCCAGTTTCAGTCTCTGGCCTGGACCATCACAGCTCGATCCGGTTCGAATAATGCTACAGAAGCTTGGGTTCTAGGGTCCCGCTCGTGTTCCTTCGCGACCTTGCAATTTACTCGCAACGTCGGATCGGAGACCACAGTCGACGACGATCGACGACGACCAACTGACCTCCCCTGACCCTCGTCGCGAGGGCTCCGAGGACGAGGATCGGAGGAGGCCCAGCCGAGACAGCGCCGGCCCTCCCTGGCGTTGCTCGTCCTTGCCGGGCCTCGTGGAGGCTTCGCGTCGCCACGGCCGGGTCCGCCTCGAGAGGGTGGGCCTCGGGCTCACGTGGCGGGTGTCGGCGCTGACGTGGTCAGCTGGTCCTCTTGGAGAAGAACTTGGCTGACCCGGACTTGGCAGCCGCCTGGAGCTGCTTTGTTTTCCGTCAGCGGCGAGGCGGCGAACTCCGCTCCAGCGAGAAGCCAGGTAGGGGCATTGCTTGGCGAATTGGCCGGCGAGCACAAAGGGGGGGGGGAACGGCCGAGAGGAAGACGGGACGCTCAGACGTCGAAGAGTTCGGCGATGAGCAGCCTGGGGGGCAGCAGCAGCCAGGCGCGCAGGGCCCGGGATTCACCGGGAGCCGACCCCGTTCCCCCGTTGGCCCGGGTTGGGGAGCTGATTCGCGGCCTGCCTGGGTTCGTGACGTGGCCCTGGCTCGCCCGGGCTCGCGCTGACCCAGGTTGTCAGGAGGGAATAAAAAACACACAGACACAATTAATCGTCGACTCCATATGGGAAGTGTTGGGGAAGACGAAAACCCGGAAAGTATTGACAAATATTGGAAAACCTTGAATTTGTGTGTATTTATTTGTGTCCCTGGGCCCCTTCAGGTTGGTCGGGGCTCAAGGGACGGGGGTCAATGCAGACGGGGGTCCGCGGGTGCTGGATCTTGCAGGATCCTGCAGGACCAGGGGCGCACTGCCCCGGGGTCTGGGCGCAGGAGCCTGCAGGAACCTTCGCGCTGGCTCGGGCTTGCGTGCAGGATCTTGCAGGGCCTTGCGGGATTCTGCAAGGCCTGACTGACCCGGGTCTGGACTGACTTGGGTCAGAAGAGCCCCGAGTTGGTGCGTCGGAGGAGGAAGAGGAGGCGGGGGCGGAGGCGGAGGAGGAGGAGGAGGAGGAGGAGGAGGAGGAGAGGAGGAGGAGGGTCAGAGTAGACCCTGGGAGGGCTCTGGAGTCCTGTGTTGAGCGGATGTGGGCTGGGCGGGAGGGCCGCCGTTGTCACATGTTTTATGGTCCTCCGAGAGGGCGCCCCGGACCGAGCGAGGTCGGGGACGACGAGGACGGCGGCGCCGACGGCGCCGACGCAGAAGAGCCGCGCCCAGAGCCAGTCGAGGATGAGGACGACTCCGAGGACGAGGACGAGGACGCGGGCGACGACGCCGCCGCCTCTCGTGCGCACTCGGGTTCTCGTTTCAGAGGCGCGGGCCCGAAAAGCGAGGGGGGGCGCATCGGCGCATCCTGTGCCAATCTAATCCCCTCTTCCCATCATTGGGGGCCTCTGGAGGGTTCTGGGAGTGACTTAGATTGGAGGGCTCGAGAGGTCGTCTTGGGGCCGTCCTGTTGGTCTTTTTGGGCTCCTCTTGGGGGTTCGTGGGCCGTCTTGGGGCGATCGTGGTGGGTGTCTTGGATGCTGTATCTCCCAGAAATCAGAGAAAGCAGCCGACGCTGAGCAGTGCCACTTTGCTTGAGTTTGTTTTGGCCTCTTGAGCCGGCCCCTGCGGCAGGGGGGGGGGCTGGGAGGAGGACGAAGAGGAAGAGCGGCGTGGGATGAGGAGCGGTTCGGAGAGGGGGAGCGGAGGGAAGGGGGGGGGGTCAGCAGGAGAGGCGGAGGAGGAGCGGAGGGGCCCCGCGGGCACGCGCCGGGCGCCCCCCGTTGTCCGTCCGCGCCTCGGGGTCGGGCGAGGAGGGGAGGGGTGGAGGGAGAGGAAGAGGAGGAGGGGGAGGGGGATGCTACTTATTGATTTCTTGGGCGAGGAGGAGGAGGAGGAGGAGGAGGAGGAGGAGGACCGATCTTCATTGGGGAAGACGGGCGGCACAAACAACAGAAACGCTAGAGGGTCTGCGCGGATTCCTTGGATTGTGTCCAGACCCCCTCCCCGCCACCCTGATTGCGCCTCTGGCGCCGCCCCCGGCGCGCTCCGCGCTCAGGGAGTGCTTGTGGGGAGCGGAGTCCAGCGCCCACCAAACAAGAATTCCGCGGGGACCTCCGACAGTGTATGTGTATGCCCACGTTGGCTCCTCGTCGGAGCTCTGATGTCAGGAGGGCCGATCTTCGCTCCCCTCGATCAATCCGCTGCCTTCCGCACGAGCAGGGACTGCTGGCTCGCGGAGGTGCTGGATGTTACAGCCCGCTGGCTGGGCAGGACGAGGAGCAAGAGGAGGAGGAGCAGGAAGGGAGGAGGAGGAGGAGGAGGAGGAGGATGAAGAGGAGGAGGATGAAGAGGAGGAGGAGGCGTTGGCGGAGGAGGAGGAGGAGGAGGAGGAGGAGGAGGAGGAAGAGGAAGAGGAGGAGGAGGAGGAGGAGGAGGAGGAGGAGGAGGACAAGCTAGGTGCGCTCGCGTCATATCTGACATCCTACCCCTCCCTCCCATCCCTTACCATGGCGCAGATCCCCTCTCTACTCGCACAGTCGGATGTCGAGCAGGGCAATGATCCCGAAAGGGTACGCGATGCATTGTAGAGCACGGCATGGCATGGCGTAGAAGAGCACCGCAAAGCGTAGCATCAACCTAGCATTGCATTGCATGCCGTGGCATGGCACGGGAAATGACGCCAGCGCTGCAGCGGGAGCACGAGTCGAATCGAGCGGAAGCGCGGAAATGAGGCCAGCGCTGCAGCGGGAGCACGATTCGGACGAGCCGAAGCACGGAAATGAGGCCAGCGCTGCAGCGGGAGCACGATTCGGAACGAGCGGGGCCCGAAAATGAGGCCGGCGCCTCAGCGAGAGCAGCATTTTGGAAAAAATGCAAGCGAAAACCCAACTCCGGGGAAACCTGTGTGTAAAAAACAGTACGCGGGGGGGGGGTCGGACACTCCCAGGCCGTCGTCAGGGGAAGAGGGAGAGAAGTATTCATATTGAGTATTTGTGGAGGAGGAGGAGGAGGAGAAGGAGGAGCAGGAGCAGGAGCAGGAGCAGGAGCAGGAGCAGGAGCACGAGCACGAGCACGAGCACGAGCACGAGCACGAGCACGAGCACGAGCACGAGCACGAGCAGGAGCAGGAGCAGGAGCAGGAGGAGGAGGAGGAGGAGGAGGAGGAGGAGGAGGAGGAGGAGGAGGAGGAGGAGGAGGAGGAGAGGAGGAGTAGGGAGGAGAGGAGGAGGAGGAGGAGGAAGGAGGAGGAGGAGGAGGAGGAGGAGGAGGAGGAGGAGAGGGACCAGGACCAGGAACCAGGACCAGGACCAGGACCAGGACTAATACCAGGACCAGGGTCAGGAGCAGGAGCAGGAGGAGGAGGAGGAGCAGGAGCAGGGGCAGGAGCAGGAGCAGGAGGAGGAGGAGGAGGAGGAGGAGGAGGAGGGAGGAGGAGGAAATGGAGGAGGAGGGAGGAGGATGAGGAGGAGATGGAGGAGGAGGAGGAGGAGGAGGAGGAGGAGGAGGAGGAGGAGCATCACTGGCTCCAGCAGCTAGAAAGGGGGAGAGGCACCGCTGCGCACAGAATTCGTTCCCTGTCCCTTCTGGTCCGCCTTTTCTCCAGATATGCGTTGTCGGCGACTTGGATCCGTCACGTGTTGCGAATCTGAGGAGGAGTAGGAGTAGGAATAGGAAGAGAAGGAGGAGGAGGAGGAGAACGGGGAGGGGACTCGCATCACGTGGCGGAATCCCTCTGCTTACATTGTGAATGCCGAATTTGCCATCGTTCCCCTCTTGACTGGCTATGCGGGTGCCCATCCAGGGGCAAACCCCCCAGCCGTCTCCCAGCTGGACGACATGTTGGGCCCCCCTCTTTTGGGTGCGCAGAGGGTGCCTCGGGTTTCGGATCCCTTCTTCTCCTCCTTCTTCTCCTCCTCCTCCTTCTCCTCCGCCTCCTCCTCCTCCTCCTCCTCCTCCTCCTCCTCTCCTTCTCCTCTTTCTGCTCCGCCTGCGTCTGCTCCTTCTCTTCCTCCTCCTGCTCCTAATTCTCCTCCTCCTTCTCCTCTTCCTCCTGGCCATCCCTGTCTCTCTTTGGTGAACGTTCACGTTGTTACACAGTTTCCCGCTGTCTGTCTCGGCTTCAGGTGCGTCTCTGCATGACCGAGATTTGAGTTGCATCTTCGGCAGGCCTTGCCTGCCTTGGATATTACGGTGTTTGTTTGTATTCGAAGTGGGCTCGACGAGGGTCCGACATGGATGCGACGCGGATTTGACTTGGATTCGACGCGGATGCCACGCGCTTGACATGGATTCGACGCGGACTCGACGCGGACAGCTGCTTGATGGGACAGACGAGGACCCCCGAAGGTGCAACACAAGGAGGAGGAGGAGGAGGAGGAGGAGGAGGAGGAAGACGACGACGACGTCGACGACGACGAGGCGGAGGGGGATGGTCATCGTCTTCGTCGCTGGCCCTCGTCTACCCGTGCGGAGCCGCCGCTTCCTGCGTGTGCCCGCGTCGCCAAGCAGTGCTTCGGCCTGTGCGGCGCAAGGCCTTCCCGGATGCGCCGGTGGCCGAAGTTGGTGGCGAAGTTGCCGGGGTTGGCGAGGCCATGGGGTGGGGCTCAAAGTCACTCAAGCAGTGGCGAAGCGTCTCGGCTCGCCTATAGGCCTACCAAAGAATGTTCTAAGAACCTCTCGTGGTTTGCACGAAATGTTCTTAGAACATTTCTTGCTTGTCGGGTCTATGTTTTTAGAATAGTGTTATTGTTATTCGAGATTTCTGGGTTCTAAGAAAATTTCGTGGTAGACCTATAGGAATGCCTGGACGGTCGGCCCCTGCTTAACTCAAAGTCACCACTTACCAAGCCACCCCCCGCCAACCCGAATTCCCCAGACCCCCGCACATTTTGAGCTTGGGTGTCGTGCGTATTCCATCGTTTTTTTCAATGTTTCAAGGGGTCCGCAGATTGACAGGGCCAACGGCGACTTCGGTTTCGGTGGGGACGACTTGGTAGGCAATCGCGAAGCGGGGGGGCTCGGCGATCGACGCTCGTTCCATACTCCTGCTGCTGCCCCGCGCTCTGGACGCCAGGTGGGGAGGGTCATTTATAGAACGAGTGGCCCTCGGGGCCAGCATTTTGTCCACGCCTCCGCTCTGGCTCCTCGTGTGGTCGGGGCGTGAGCAGAGGCATGTGTAAAACGGTGATCGCGTAGGGGCGGCACAGACGGGAAAGGTTTCACCATACCCTGACTTCCTCGCGTCGTGCAGAGCATGACTGGAGGCTTTGGGGCATTCTCGGCTTCTCGCTTCTCGGAGCCCTCACCGGGCCCCGGGACCACGAATCAAAATTGACCCGGGCTGACAAGCTGGTTCCCCTGGAAATGGTCCAGATCTCTGGAGAGCCACGTTGTGAAAAATCACGACGTCGGATATCTGGGCGTTCTGAGGAGGAAAAGGCGGATGACGTGAAGGAGAGCCGGGGTCGCATTGAGGTGAGGGAAGGGAGGGGGGGTTCTTCTTCTTCTTCTGTTTCTTCTTATTATTATTTCTCTGTTTCTTCTTCTTCCTCTTCTTCCCCCCTCCTCTCTCGTCTCCACCTGTTTCCATCTCATCGGCCTCTCCTCCACACTTCCTCTCCTCCTCATTCTCGTCATCCCCCACCTCGGAGGGAGGTGCATTGAGAAGGTGGAGATTTTCGAGTGGTTCTGGAAGGTTCAAGGGAGTTGTGCGGCGTTGTGCGGTGTTCTGCGGGTCCTCGAATTGGAGGCGGTTTGAGGTGCGCGGAAGCCATCTGCGGCGCGCGAGCCCGCTGGGCGACGCGTCGGCGGAATACCAGCACCGTTTCATGAACCAGATGTTGTACGAGGCGGCACGCGGCGACAACCGTCTACGAGGAGCCCTGCGCATGGCACATGTGCCGGGCGGCAGGGCGCCCGCCAAACGGGGACGGTCATCCTGAACTGCTTCTGCGCGGAGCACCTGCATAGCGGCATCCGGTGAGGAGGATCAGATTAAGCTTTAGGTGTTTGTGTGGATCTCAATTCCCCCCCTCCTCCACCCTCTCCGCCCCGCCCCCTCCTTGAATGCTGGCCGTCCGCCTGGTCAGACAACGACGGCCGCCGTGTGCCACCCGCCTCCCCCTGGGGGCCGAACGTCTTGCGGGGGCAGGGGGCCGCTCCTTTCCTTCCTCCTCCTCCCTCCCCATCCTCTGCCTCCCTTCCTCTCCTCTCCTTCCCCGTCGTTGGCGTCGCGGGTCCCTCGTCGTCTTCGTCGTCGTCGTCGGTTCGCCTCGTCGTCGCCGTCTCTGTCGCGCCCGGCGTCCTCGGTTCCGTCGTCGCGGTCGCTTCGTCGCTGTCGTCCTCGTCGCCGTCGTCGTCTGGGGGCGGCCCCCATGCTTCCCCGCTTGCGGCCCCCCGCGGGGGTAGGCAACTAAGGCCGTGGCCTGTTGCAGAACTGCTGAAGCGTGTTGGGCGCGCACACCACGCCCTGGACGCGGCGGTCCTGTCAGGAGGCCTCGCGCCGTTGCTCCCTAGCCGTTCGAAGAGCAAGGCACGATTTTCAGCGCTTGGCAGGGGCGTTCTCCCCCCTCTGGCCCTCCTTGTTGTCCTCTCCTCTCGCCTCCCCCGACCCCAGGGCCACTGGCACGCGTCACGCGCAGCTCGTGGATTGTAAGCGGCTGCGCCTGCGAATGTGTTTTCTGGATCATTCGAACGAACATCCGCCGGTACAGATTAGAGTTTTTTTTTCAGCCAGGCCGTCGCGAGATTGCACGCAGGAGAGTTGCGCCGTTCGCATGAGTCTGCTTTGCTCCCCCCCTTCCCTCCGCCTCCCTTTTTTTTCCGCGGAGCCGGAATCCCATCGCAGCAACGAAATGTGCGACATTTGCTTTCGAAACGTGTGGCATTCGTGCGAGTGTGAGTCAGGGCGATGACTGTCCTGGGGCAGGATATTCCTACCAGCTCCCCATGGTAGTCACGCGATGGCGCGGTCTCACTTTCGGCGAAGGCGATCCCACCGCCCAGCAGCAGCAAGAGCAGAAGCGCCAGGCCGAGAGAGTCGATCGAGCACTTGCTGATCGCGGTGCGCTCCGAGGCCCCCACGCACTACACCTACCTCGAGGTGTCCACGCAGGGGGTGGGCATGGCCGTCGAGTGCTGCAACGCCTTCCAGCAGCCGTCCGAGCACGCCGAGCAAGCCGCCGCGAGTATCCTCCGAGAGCTCGGCGCCATCGGCGCTGGCGACGAACG
Organism: Prorocentrum cordatum; assembly: GCA_963575745.1. NCBI lineage: Eukaryota > Dinophyceae > Prorocentrales > Prorocentraceae > Prorocentrum > Prorocentrum cordatum. Next base: position 351,428 of record CAUYUJ010014596.1, read on the forward strand.
CCCTGCGAGCGGCGACGAGCCGTTCCAAGTGGATGACTGGTCCCGCGGGCTCTGGGCGACGAGGTGAGTCGAGTGCGCCTTGCGCGAGATCCGAGGCGAGGGCCGCCAAACGCCCAGCGGCGTCAACCAGGCGCGCGCTCGAGGCAACAAGCGGGCCCAGACGCTGCAGGGCGCGAGCGACGACCAGTCTGCCAAGGCCGAGCCCGAGATCAGGAGCAAGGGCAAGGCCCGGCCGCCGAAGGGCCCGACCGCGCTGGAGCCCAGGCGCGAGACCTTCGAGCGCGCCCGAGCCGCCGCGCAAGCTCGCGCAAAGGGTGCGCCCTGCAAGGGCGGCGCCAGGGGGCGCCGAGCCTGCGCGGGCGATTTGTCCGAGGCGGTTCGCAAGGGGGGGGTCTTGACGATGAGCGCAGAGGGCCTCCAGAGCGTAGGCGAGCTTTAAATGCCAGATCTCGAGGAGCGCGAAGCGCCATCGGAGCGAGGATCTAGAGGCGCCCAGTGTCATCATCGTCATAGTCATCATCATCATCATCATCATCATCATCATCATCATCATCATCATGATGCGATCTCTGGAAAGCCGTTCATTATCTGCCCTGGGCCCCGGACTGTATTGCCCCTTGTGGCTGAATGTAGGGGGCGCAGGATAACTGACTGGAGGTCAGCGCGCGACGCACTGACGAGCCCCGAGAACGACGACGATCGACGGCGACCGACGACAGCGACGACAGCAACGAGGTCGCCGGCGACGCCGACGCCGACGACAGCCTGCGCTGACGAGGACGCCGGCGACGCGGATGCCGACGACAACATCGACAACAGCAACGACAACGACAACAACAACAAAAACAAAAACAACAACGATCAACGACCGACCCAGTCGTTCGTTATGGTTTTCACAACGAGGCCCCCCAGATGCCTGGACCCACTCCTGGGGGCCAGCTCGACGACTCCAGGGCCTCCGAGAGTGGCCGAACTCCTTCAGTCGTTAGCTATTCACGGCTCTTGAATGTCAGCGGGCGGAGACAACGACGACGCCGGAGGGGAGAAAAACGACATCCCCACCAGGGGTGCCGCTTCATCGAGGAGGTGCACGATGCCGCCCCGCGCTGGATATTCGAAATATCTAGAGCGGGGGAAAGGGTGTACCACGCCACCAGGACGGCCCCGTTTGTCTCCTTGTGCTGGTGGTGGTGTTGTCTCTTTCTTCCTGTGTTCCGACGACGGCGGCGACAGCGCTTCAGCTTTGGTTTCGGCTTCGGCTGTGGGTGAGTGCGCCGTGAGGCGTGTTCGGGACGGTTCACCCGAGTCGGTTTTCCGCTCGCACGCCTCCCCCGTCCCGACGGCGACGACGACAGCGACGGCGACGGCGCCGACAGCGACGACACCGACGAAGCCCGGCGGCCGCGCGGCGGCCCGCGCGCGCGCCCCGCGAGGCCGCGGCGGGGAGTACTGGCGGCCCGTGGCGGACGACGGCCCCGGCGAGGCGGTGGCCGATCGTTTCCGCCGTCGTCGGCTACGTTTGGCTGTTTCTGGTTCCCCAACGGTTGCGAACGATTTTCCCCATGGTTTCCATGATTTATCTCATATGTTTGACTATCTTGCCCACTCGATTCGGCGATCCCCAAGATATGTGGTATGTGTTCGAATGTGTTCGTGCTTGTTGTTGAATCGTTTCGCATGTTTTGACTGGTTTCAGCTGTGCTCGCTCACTCCGCCGGCCCATGTTGCGCACCGCGGTCGACTGGCCGAGTGGTCGTCGGCAGTGCACCTCTTGGGTTTTTTTTGGGGGCCTCGTGGGGGTCTCTTGCGGCTTTTCGGGGGCATCTTGGGGGCTCTTGGGCCTTTTCGAGGACCTCTTGGGGGTTTCTTGGGTTTCTCGGGGGCCTCTATGCGACCTTGCTGCGCGTAGAGCTCGACATGTGCGTTCGGGCCCCCCGAGTGCTCCCGCTCTTGGAGCCGTTTTGGGAGACTCTTCGGCCACCTTGGAGGCCTCTGGGGCTGTCTTGGGACCCTCTGGGGCCGTTTTGGGCGTTTTCGGGTGCCTCTTGGTTCGTGCCAGGGCAATCCTGGAACTCTCTTGTTCCGTCTTGGAGCGGGGGTAAGCCCCCAAGGCGAGAACGCCAAACACATGCAACAACAACTACAAAATCGCTAATTTTTGCCTCTGTGGGCCCTCTCGGGAGGTATCTTGTGGGCCCTCCTGGGGGGTCTCTTGGGGGCGTCTTGCAGGCGCAGCGGGCTGTCTGGAGGCCATCTCTGGCGTCTTGGATCTTTCTTGGGCCGTCTCGAGCCATGTTGAGCTCTCTTGGAGGCCACTTGAAGCGCTCCTGGAACGCTCTTGGGAGCCTGCTGGGACCTGCCCAGGACCTTGCCGGGACTTGCTGGGACCTTGCCGGGGTACTTTTCGTCCGGTGACCCCCAGTGACGGCCCCGCGCGCGCGAATGAGAATATTGTTAACCAGTCGTTGGAAATCTTAGCACGCCCTTGGCCCGTTGGGCCGACAAATTTTACGCGTCGACCCATCCGCGACCCACCCACATTGGTTCGACGAAAAACATGCGCCTGCGGCGGTCTTTTTTGTGCAACGTGTTACAATTTCGACGCCTGTGGCGGGCTTCTTCAGAGCCCCGCGGACTGCGGACGACCCCGCCGCCCCCTCACTCTTATGCACAGTTGCGCGCTACGGTAAGTGGTCGCGGAGTGGGTCGCATGGTGGGTCGCAGAGTGGATCGTGGAATGGGTCGCGGGGAGGGTCACGTGGTGGATCGTGGGTGGGGCTACGACAAGCAGAATCCGAGTCGCGGAGTCCCACTCTTAGCCGCCACTGCGGGGTGCCGCGTGCGCGTTGGCGGCAGCTCCGCGCCCGTCCCCTCGACGAGCTCGTGGCCCGAGTGCCCCGTCCGCCCCCTCCCCCCTGGAGAGGCTGGCGTCGCCCGGCGCCGCCCCGGCGGAGGAGCTACCGCCCGCGGAGGACGGGCGGCCCGCGGAGGCGGCCCCCGACCCAGGCGGGCGCCTCCTCCCTCCCTCCCCCTCCTCCTCCTCCTCCCTCCTTCCTCCTCCTCCCTCCTCCTCCTCCTCCTCCTCCTCCTCCTTTTCCTCCTCGGACAGAGGGGGCGAGGGCGACGGTGAGGCGGACGAGGAGGCGGAGGACGGAGAGCAGGGGGGCGAGAGGAGGGAGCGAGAAGGGAGGAGGAAGGAGGAGGGAGGAGGGGGGAGGAGGAGGGGGACCGAGGAGGGGGAGCAGGGCGAGGGAGGAGGCGGACGAGGAGGCGGACGAGCAGGAGGGCGGAGAAGAGGAGGGGGAGGTGGGAGGGTTCAAATGAGGAAAAGGTGCAACAACTGCTGCCCCTCCCTCGTATTCGTTTTTTTTTGGCCTCGGGGGAGCCCTCGTTGCCACGGCTGGATTCGCATCAAAATTCTGGACGTTTCGCGTATCCCCTCCACTGGCTGTTTCGCTTGCGAGCTGGCGCCGTCAGGGCGACTCCTCGTTGGCTCTCACTGTCACTCGCTCTCTGCATGTGCACTTGCATGCCGGTCTGCTTGGCGCGGTCTCCAGCCGTTGGGCTGTGGTGTGCCGCTTGGCCCGCGTCTCCAGCAGCTTGGCAGCTTTAATTATCTGGCGCTGTGCCCCAGTTTGCTCGATTACCACGCCCTCAAGTCAAAACAAAAGTATCCCCTCCAGCCCATCCAGAAACGATGTCCAGGAGGGTTGAGGTGATCAGGGAAGAGTGGGAGCAAAGAGGGGGACGGCCGAACCGTGCGAAGGAGGGAGGAGGAGAAGGGGGCTGGATGGACGGATGAAGGAGACGGGAGAAGGAATATACATAGGAGGAGGAGGAGGAGGAGGAGGAGGAGGAGGAGGAGGAGGAGGAGGAGGAGGAGGAGGAAGAGGAAGAGAAGCGTAGGAGGAGGAAGGAGGAGCAGGAGGAGGAGTGCAATCAAAAGGGCAAGAGGTCTCTTGGATGCATTTCGGAGCCTTTTGGGATATCTCTTGGGCGCTTCTTGGAGGCCTCTTGGGACGTCTTGGGGGTCCCTTGGCGGTCCTGGGAGGCTCTTGGGCGTCTTGGATGCCTCGGGGGGGGGGCTTCGCAGGGACGCTTGGAGCCATCTTGGGCCTCCTGGGGGCCTCTTGGGGGCCTCTTGGGGCCATCTTGGGGCCATCTTGGGACCTCTTGGGGCCTCCCAGGCGCTTAATTGGAACCATCTTGGAGGACATCCATCAAAAAAGAGGAGAGCTCCAATTAGCGCCCCCCTGGGGAAACTCGGGAATCGCCTCTTGGGGCGTTTTTGGGTTTTTGGGCGCTCTTGTAGCACTCTTGGTCGCTCCTGGGGCCGTTTCGGTCTCTTGGGGCTCAATTAGCCCATCATGGAACCATCTTGAAGCTTAGGATGGCCATCAGAAGCGAAAAGGCGAGAAAGCAAAACACACATTGATTCCCGCTAGGTTTTGGAAGGATTTGGGCCTTCGGGGCTTCCTTGGGGAGCTCTTTGGCCACTTGGAGCCATCTTGGATACCATTTCGTTAATGCTTGGGGCATGACAGGCGTCATGGTCCCCGCTCCCCACCCCTATGACGTAACGCTCCCCTCCCCAGTGCGCTCCGGGCACTGCCGCCGTGCGCGCTGGGATCCGCGCGGGTGTCCGCGTAAGAATCCGCATAGGAGTCTGGTCCGCAGTCGTCGTCGTCGTCGTCGTCGTCGTCGTCGTCGTCGTCGTCATCGCTCGTCACGAGCCACGACGTGGCTCGTCGCTCATCGTCGTCGTGCGCACGGACGCGGCTGGAGGCTGTTAATTGTTCCGGGCCGATCACGTCAATCATCTGAGGGGATGTGGGGGGGTCGATGACATTATGTTTCGCGCCGGCGGCGTCTGGGAATGCCTCGGGATGACGGAGGACGGGTAGCACCAGCATGTAGGTGGCGATTTGCACCACAACGCCTGTGTACATCACAGTGCCTGCGTGCACCGCAGCGCCTGTGTACACCACGCCGCCTATGTACACCACGGCAGCCGCGTGCAACGCAGCGTCAGTTTGTGCCGCCGTGTCGCGGGCACAACAGCTGTTGTGTACACCACGGCGCCTGCCTACACCACATCAACCGTGTGCAGCACAACACCAGTGTACACCATAATGCCTGCGTGCGTTGCAGTGCCTGTGTACACCACGTCGCCTGCGTGCACCACAACCACCGTGTGCAACACAGCGTCACACTTGCATATTGAATGTTAGAAGGAATCCGTGTGACAAAATGGAGCGCTTGTGGATTCCACAGAGAACAATACAAAGGAATCCTTATGGACAAAATTCTCCCGAGTCCGCCCGCATCACCCTAATTTCTCCCATCTGCGTCCAGGACGCTCCAGCAAAATGAGCCGTGCAAGAACCAAGTGGACCGATTCAATAGACCATGATGTGGTGCACTGCGAGCTGAATTGAGCACGTGCGCTGCAGCGCCACCCCGCACGATAGGGGGTAAGGGGGAGGAAGAGGAGGAGGAGGAGGAGGAGGAGGAGGAGGAGGAGGAGGAGGAGGAGGAGGAGGAGGAGGAGGAGGAGGAGGAGGAGGAGGAGGAGGAGGAGGAGGAGGAGGAGGAGGAGAGGAGGAGGAGGAGGAGGAGGAGGAGGAGTAGGAAGAGGACGAGGCCGAAGAGGCGGAGGAGGAGGAGGAGGAGGAGGTGGAGGTGGAGGTGGAGGTGGAGGAGGAGGGAACAGGGAAGAACGCCGCATTCGATTATCAGCACTGTCCTGCACGCAGGCACTTGTGTACAGTCGCGCTGCGTTGCACGCGGATGCTGTGGTGTAGACAGGCGCTGTGGCGTGCACAGGCGCTGCGGTGCACGCAAGCATTGTGGTGTACACAGGCGCTCTGTTGCACATGGTTGCTGTTGTGTACACATGTGCACCGGCGCTGTAGTGTACGCAAGCACTGTAGTGTACACAGGCGCTGCGATGCACACCTTTCTTGCGGTGTACGCAGGTGTTGTGGTGTTCGCGCGCGTTGTGTTGTACGCGAGCGATATGTACAAAGGCGCAGTGGGGCATATCGCCACCTACATTTTGCTCGCGTCGTCCTCGTCGTCGTCGTCGCTCGTCGCTCGTCGCTCGTCGCGTCGTGCGCGCGGGCGCGGCTGTGATGGCGGAACTACACGGCGGGGGGGGGGCGTTACGACATACCCCCCCCGCCCCCCGCCGCCCCCATGACGCTTGCCGCTCTCTTGGAATTTTCTTGGGGCATCTTGGAGCATGTTGGAAGCCATCTTGTGGCATCTTGCGCTATCTTGATCCATCTTGGAGGCCATCTTGGGCTCTCTGAGGCCCTCTTGGAGCCGTCTTGGGCCATGTTGGACGCCCCGACCGCTCGCGAACCCCGTCGTCCAGGTCCAGGGGAGGGGGTAGGGGGATGGGTAAAACCCTCCGCGAAGAGGAAGAAGGGTGGACGGGGAAACGCCCTAGGCCACCTACGCCCAGAGGGCTGGTGGGATCCTGGTGAGACCGCACCTTGGGAGAGCCCAGGGGAGTAAGGAGGAGGGAGGAGGAGGAGGCGGAGTAGGAGCAGAGTCAGGTCTGTCTAGGCTCGCGTGGCATCGAGGCGCGTTGCCACACAAGTGAAGCGACGAGAAGAGGAGAGGAGAGAAGAGGTATGAAACGGAAGAGGATCCCCCTTCTGGATACGCCCCGCGGCTGGCGCCCGCCGCCGCCGTGTGTTGGCAGCGCAGCTGCCGTGGCGGCGACAGCGGGCGGAGACGGCGACGAGTGGCGTCGGCAGGCGGCGTGCGGCGTCAGAGCCGTCGTCGTCCGCGGCGCCTGCGGCGGCGGCGGCGGCGGCGGCGGCGGCGACGACCACGCCGGCGCCATCGTCGTCACCGCTGGCGCCCGCCGCCGCCGTGGTCGTCGAGATTCTTCCGCCGTTGATGGCAGGGGCGGCGGCGACGTCGGCGACGACTCCTCATCAGAGTGAGGGGCCAACGGGTCTTGCGCCGTCCGTGGCTGCGTGGCTGAAGTGAGATTCCACGACGTAGATTCTGCTTATTGTGTGCTGTTGTCGTCGCCCCACCCGCGACCCACCCCGCACCCCGCGACCCTCCCCTCGACCCACTCCACGATCCACTTCGCGACCCACCCTGCGACCCACTTCGCGACCCACCCCACGACCAAGTACCGTAGCTCGCAAGCGCGCGTAAGAGTGAGGGGGCGATGGGGCCGTCTGCAGTTTGCGAGGCTCTGGCGAAGCCCGCCGCAGACGCAGTTCTTGTTGTTCAAACAGTGTGGGTGGGTCGCTGATGTGCCGCGCCGTGGGGTTCGTCGTGGGAGCGGTCGCGAGTGGGTGGCGGGGTATGTCGGGGGTGTGTTGCGGGTGGGTCGCGGGTGGGACAACAACAACAAACGATAAGCAGAATCCGATCCGTGGAATCTCATTTCAGCCACGCACCAGGGACGGTGTAAGACCGTTCGGCCGCGTGACTCTGAAACACATGTGAAGAGGATTCCCAATTTTTCTCCTAGCTCGAACCACCATCGGACTCGCGTGAAGCGCTGCCGCCGCCGCCCTTTTCCTCATGAGGACGCACTAGCCTAAGCGTACAATTTTGGAGGTCCGCGCGGATTTCTTGGGTTGGCGCTGAGCCACCTGATGGCGCCTCCAGCGCGCTCCGTGCGCCATGGAGGTGGGTTCAGCGCAGATCGAAGACATCCGCGCGGACTTCCGACAGTTTCTGATGTGGCCCTGGCTGGAGGCGACCCAACTTTCCAAGGAGGCCCAAGTCGTTTCCAGAGCACTCCTCAAGAAGCCCAGAGGACCCCGGGGGCTCCAAAATGGCGCGGAAGGCTGGGGCGCCTCGGGACAGGATCACCTCTGGCAACCTTGGACCCTCCCTCGGTGTCGCGTGCCCAGCCGCCCGACCTAGACCAACTATGCAGATGCAGGAAACTTACAAACCTTTGCAAGCCTCCAGAATTTTAGGCCATCAGATGGGAGGACGCCGACGTCCACCACACCACGTCGATCGGGGCCAGGTCCATCCTGGACCCAGGATCGGTGAAAGCGCCTTTCTGGCCGGGCCCGAAAGGCGCATACACAGATCACGCCCACCCCCTGGGTCCATCTTGATTCGATCGATCAGATCAGCTGTCGAGTTCACACGGCTCGATCCGATTCGATTTCGTTGTTCTGGGGATCCGATGCGGCCCGGTGCTCGCATCCAGCGGACCCGATCCCGTGCTAGTTCCGGCTCGATCCGATTTCCCGACTCAACCCAATTTCCGATCGATGTTGGCCGATCCTGCCCCACGTTGGGACCTGTGCTCCCGCGCGCAGCGGTGGCCGAGATGCAGAGCGCGCTCGACGCGCTGGACGTCAAGCTGCGGGCGCTGCAGGCGAGCCCGCGCCCCCTCGCCTCCCCGACCTCCTCGCGCCGTGAAGAAGCCGCGGCTGAGGATGCTGCTTGCGCTCTTCTCGCCCAACAGGTCAGGGCTGTCTCGGAGAAGTCGCAGGCCTGGAGGTTGACACCAACACCAATATCGGCGGTGTGCCTCCACCGAGGGAAGATTATCCTAGATCTCGGCGATGGTGGCAATACTCTGGCTTCCAAGGTGGCCGAAATATTACCACCAACATCGAGATCTAGGATAATCTTCCCCCTCCCCATCCCCATCCCCTCCCCATCCCCATCCCCTTCGAGACCCCCACCAAATTACCCCCCCAGTTGGGGGTACACCCCTCGAAACCCGAAGGGGACGGCCTATGTCCCCATCTAGGGGGGTAAATCGGCCAGTGGGGCCCAGGCCACGCCGCTAGGGATGGGGATCGGTTAAACGATACTCAAGGGCAGTGCTGTCTCAGAGAAGGGCAACCTGCATATGATGAACCTGTTTTCCACCACCACCACCAGAAGTTGGAGGGGGGAAGGAGGTGGAGGACGAGGAGTACGAGGAGGAGGAGGAGGAGGAGGAGGAGGAGGAGGAGGAGGAGGGGGAGGGCAGGGGGAGGTGGAGGAGGAGGAGGCGGAAGCGGAGGAGATCCGAGCGGATCTCCGACACTTTGTGTGCAGGCATTTGTGTGGCTCCTCGACCGTTCGAGGCTCGCAGAGAAGAGCTCCCGACCCGCCTCGCACGCCCAGCGTCCGAGGCGGGAAGGCATACAGGACCACCATCTGGAGGGTCAGTTTTCGGAGTCTCGGCAGGCGGTGGATATGGACATGGTCGGGCCCCCGGGGGCCGAAATGCACCCATATCCACCGCCCGCTGGGGCACCCGGACGTCGGTTCCCAGGCGGTGGATATGGATAAGTCCCCGCTTCGCATTGCGTGCCGCGGCCGCCAGGCCCAAGGTGGGCCGGTGCTCCCTGGGCATCCCGCTTCGTGGCTTCGACGAGTGACGACTGCATGCCGCGGCCGCCAGTCCCAGGGCGTGCCGTTGCTCCCTGGGGATGCCGCCTCGCGTGCACGGGATGTGATCGCTCGGAGCATTTTTCGTGCTGCTCGCATGAAGTCGGGCACGTCCCTCTACAGGAGGAGTTGCAAACATACTAGTATGATCGTATGGGGGCCGATTTTTTCAATGTTTTGTAAACTATTGTTGGGCATGTTTAGATTATTTGTTCAGCGTTCGTCCAAAATCCGCCTGTAGGAGGACATGCCCGACCTAATGCTAGCACTTTCTGCCTCTGGGAGCCCTTGCCGGGCCCCAGGGCCGTCAGAAAACAGCCCAGTATGAAAAGCGGGTCCCCTGGCCAGTCCTTTTGGAAGCCACGTTGCAGAAAAGTCACGACTTGAGATGTCTGAGCATGCGTGGTTTCCAATGAGCTTCCGCGTCAAGGGGGTGATTCGGAGTTCCTGGGTTTTTGTTGGGAGGCTTCTGAGGAACCTCTGCGCTGTATTTTGTCCATGTATGTGCGTTACCCCCTATACTTCAGCTCGAATGGGCTGTGCCCGGCTGTTCACATGCACGTATGCGAATGTGCCCAGCGCAGCGTGTTCTGCAACAGTGTGTTCTGCAACGGTATCGCATCGTCTAAAATACATTCGCATGGTGATTGGTGCAAGTCAGACGGGTCTCAATTTGGCGTTAGCTGGCAATTTTTCCGAACCAGAACTGCGTTGGCAGTGTGGCTAAATTTCGGTTCCAGCAAGTCTCTTGGCATAGGAAAGCGACCCGCGTTTTTGATTTTTGGTGGCAGTCCATTGTTGGTCGTCGAGACCGAGGACTGCCTTTTCGGAATCCGAGGCGCCCATTTGATGCAGTTCGCTCAATCTTCAAGCGGTGTCGACAGCCGCGATCGGAGCCAAGCAGTTGCGATCGGTCCGAAGTATCGCGATCGGGTGCCATCGCGGCCCTTGGCCCCCTCGAGGCCTCCCCCCAGAAGTCCCGCACGCCCTCCCCCCCCTGCTCGAGATCCGCTCTGTGGCCCCGGTGGTAGCCCGCCCATGGTCCGCTTCGTGGGCTGCGCTTGGCCGCGTCGACATGAACCTCAAGACGCCAAAGCTGGGCGGGACAAGGACAAGGATGAATCGTCCAGAGCGTTCCGGAACGCGCTCGGAGAATTCCAGGCCGCTCTGGAGCGGTCGTATCACCCGACAAGTCTCCTAGAACCGCCAGATTTGAGAGATCCCCGTCGTGTCCTGGTCGGATTTTGTTCTGGTGCTGGTTTGGGCTGACCAAGCGCCATTCTCGTGGTCGTCGTCGTCGTCGTCGGACGATGACGCCGCCGCCGTCGACTCCATCGTTGTCGTCGTCGTCGCAGTCGTCGTCCGTCTTCGTCGTCGTCGTCGTCGTCGATGCCGTCGACGGTCGTCGTCGTCGTCGCCGTCGTCGTCCTCGTCGTCGTCGTTGTCAACGCCGTCGACGCCATCAACGCCGTCAACGCCGTCGTCGTCGTTCGTCGTCCGTCGTCGTCGTCGTCGTCGTCGTCGTCGTCGTCGACGCCGTCGACGCCGTCGCCGTCGATTCTGTTGTCGTCGTCGTCGTCGTTCGTCGTCCGTCTTCGTCGTCCATCTTCGTCGTCGTCGACGCCGTCGCCTCCGTCGTTGGCGTTCGTCCTCGTCGTCGTCTTCGTCGTCGTGTTGTCGTCCGTCGTCGTCGTCGACGCCGTCGACGCCGTCGACGCCGTCGCCGTTGTCTTCGTCGTCCGTCCTCGTCGTCGTCGTCGTCGCCGTCGACGCCATCGCCGTCGTCGTCGTCGTCGTCGTCGTCGTCGTCGTCGTCGTCGTCGTCGTCGTCGTCGTAGTCGTAGTCGTAGTCGTAGTCGTGGACGCCGTCGACGCCGTCGACGCCGTCGCCGCCGTCTGCGGGAAGCCGGCCCCATGGGGCGCGCGGCCAGGGCCGGCAGGCGCTGAGGCTGCCAGCGGAGCTCGCGAAGGAGGCGGACGAGGCTCCCTCGGGCGGTGACGCGGGCGACTGGAGGAGGATTGAGATCCGAGTCCTGGGGATCACGCCATGGCGGTCAGCGCTCACGGGGACTGGCCTGTCCCACCCGGCTGACCTGGGCGTGGGAGCCACGTGGGGCCGATGCCCCCTGTCCGCCCTCCGCCGGCCCGGGTCTGGGAGCCACCGTGCGGTCTGCCCGTCTTCGCGACGGGGCCCCGGCCGACCCGGTGGGCCTTGGGCTGACGCGGCTCAGGGCGTCCTGGGGAGTCGATGCGGTTCGAGGAATTTGGATTAAATCGGGCGCGTTCCTCTACAGGAGGAATAATCGAAAATAGTTCAAAGATAGTCAGGAGACGATGTTGTTTTACTATCTTTGAGCATTTTGGTGCATTGTTGGGGTATGTTGTATTTTTCGTCCAAAATCCTCCTGTAGGGGGACATGCCCGACCTAAATCTTGGATCGAGATTCGAGGGCCGAGAATCGAGGCTCGAGGTTCGAGGATGGAGTTTTGTTGTGTGAGGATCGAAGTTCGGGGTTCGAGACCCGTGGATCGAGGGCCGAGGATCGAGCTTCGAGGGTCGCGGTCCGAGAGGCTCGATCTTCCAGGATCAAGGAAATAGATTCGGGCATCGGGGCGAGATGTTAGGAGCCGAATGTCGTGGATCGAAAGTCGAGGTACGGGATCTAGGATTGCGAAGGCCTTACGGCCAGGGAACGACGATAACGGCTGCGGCGGCGGCGGCGGCGACGACGACGACGACGCTGACGGTGGTCAGAGTCCTCATGGATGCTTGTTGGGGTCTCTTCGAAGTGCTCTCGGGGGCCTGTGGGGGACAGCTTCGGGGCCTCTTGGGCGCCCCTTGGGGGCTTTTTGGGAGCCTTTGGGGGGCCTCTCGGAGCTTCCTGGGGGCCTCTTGGGGGCCTCTTGGGGCCACTTGGGGCCTCTTGGGGGCCTCTTGGTTCCTCCTGGGAGCCTCTCGGGGCGGAGGGCTCGAACTGTCCGTTCTGGTCCCTCGTCTGGGCTCCCTCTTGGAGGCGTCTTGGGCCGTCTTGGGGTCCTTTTGGGCCGTTTTGGGTCCCTCCTGCAGCCATCTTGGGCCCTCTTGGGGCGATCTGGGGGGCCGTTTCGGCCGTCTTGGAGCGTCAGGAAGCGGAAGAGGCGAGAACGCCGAATTGTTTCAAAAACCAATTGGGAAATCAGTGATACTTCTTTTTGGGACCCTCTTAGGAGTGCTCCTGGAGGCTTCTTGGGCCGTCTGGAGGCCGTCAAGGCGTCTGGGGCCCTCTTGGATTATTGGGGGCCTCTTTGGGCACTCTTGGCCCGTCTTGGAGTTTCTTGGGGCCCCAGGACCCCCTTGGGTGGGGGTCGTATCTGACCCGGGACCCCCCCCCGCGTCCCCCCTGGGACCCCCCCTACCGGCGGGGGAGGGATCAATGGGAAGGGGCTCCCCTTCGAGTCGATTACGACGTTGCTCAATTTTGCTTTGGCTGGAGCGCTTGAGGAGGCCCCTAGGAAAGGGGGGGGGAGCGGCGACGAGCCAGCGCTTGAGGAGGAGGGCCAAGGGAAAGGTGGGGACAACAGCCCTTTAAATTTGAGGGGGTACCTCGCCTGAATATTGTTTAATGTTTCCGCCTCGGAGAAGTCTTTGTTTGGGTTTTCTCGATAGCTCCCTGGGGCCGTGTGCCGACTGATTAGCTATCCTCTACCACGGCAGCCGAGGCGAGCGCTGCGGTCAGGAATGTCTGCTCAGCGCGTCGTGCCACCAGCTCTGGCCAACCAGGAATCGGCGCGACACGCTAAGCTTAAGTCGGGCCTGCCCCTCTACAGGAGGAATACTCCCAAATAGTCAAACCATAGTCGGGGGACGTTTTTTTCCATGTTAGACAATTGTTCCAGTATTTCTTGGCTATTTTCATTTGTCGTCCACAATCCGCTAGTAGGGGTACACGCCCGACCTAACGCTAAGCACGTCCCGATTCTCAAGCGTCGACTTCCGTGCTTGTTCCTTCGGGGCCCTACGGGGGTCCTCTTGAGGCCCTCTTGGGGGCCTTGGGCGACGAGTATGACGCCGACCGCGACGGCGGAGGAGGAGAGTGGACGTAGGGAGCAGGAGGCATTAGGAGGGAGGTGGGGAGGAGGAGCCAGTAGGACCCCTCCACCTCATTCCCGTGCCCACCCCCCTCGCCGCGTCGCCGCAGCTGGAGCTGCCAGCCGTTGCCGAGGGCTCCTCCGCCATCGCCCGGCTGCAGGCGTGCCCACGGGTGCGGGGAGCAGGGAGGACAGGAGGGGTGAGGGAGGAGGATAATGATGAGGAGGAGGAGGAAGAGGAGGAGGAGGACGAACAGGTGGAGCAGCAGTCGAAGAAGAAACAACAGTACACATAAGTGCCAGCTTCCGGAGGTCCGTGCGGATTTCTTGGGTCCTCGCTGGGCCCTCCTGTCGGCGCTTCAGCGCCGCCCCTTCCGCGTGCCAGCGAGGGGGTTCCAGCGCCGGCCAGACGAATCCGCGCGGACCTTCGAACGCTTGTGTGCGTGAAGCTGTTGTTGGAAACGTCAGATTCGAGTGCGCCAGAATTCGGGCTCGCCGACGCTGTTTGACGAGCGCGTCCTGGATGTTGACAGTTCAGGTTTCGTGGGATGTTTGCAGCGGGAGTTCGCGTCAAATTTCATACTGGGTCTCGTCATTTTCATGATGGTCTTGTCAGGCCAACCCGAGTCCCCCGAACCCGAGTCTTACGTCTCCACGATTGTTCTTGGCCTGGAGGAGGAGGAGGATGAGGAGGAGGAGGATCAGCAGAAGGAATAACAGGAGGAGCACGAGGAGCAGGAGGGGAGGGGAGGACCGACATGTTGCTGGATCATATGAGTGGCGATACAGCCTGCGTAGCAGAGCTCCTTACCACAAGACTTCGAGGGAGGCGCGGACGCATGCGAACGCAGCCACTTGGGGCCTTCGGTGGACCTGTGCCGAAATTAGAAGCGCGGACGCACGCGAATGCAGCCATTTGGGGCCTTAGGTGGAGCTCCCGATGCAGCCACGAAACGTGTGAGGGGTGTGCCGAAATGAGGCGCGGACGCATGCGAAAGCAGCCTTTTTGAGTCTTCGGTGGAGCTTCCGATGCAGTCACGAAACGTGTGAGGGGAGTGCCGAAACGAGAGGCGCGGACGCACGCGAACCCTGAGGAGGGAAGAGGGGAGGAGGAGAGAATAAGGAGGACGCGGGCACTGTTTCTCCAAACAACGCCAGAGGATGGTCTGGTAAGGAAGAGGAGGGAGGAGGTGGATGGATTCAGGAAGAGGGAGGACAGCGAAGAAGAATATTGAGAAAAGAAAAAATCAGAGGGAAGGAGGAGGATGGAGGAGCTCGACCTTCGACAGTTCTCCCCCTCCTCCCCTGTCCATGCCCCATGTCTTCTACTCCTCACCTCCCCACCTCCCCCTTCTCCTCCTGCCATCGCAAAGTTCCTCCCCATCGACCCTCCCTCCTGCACCTCTTCCTTTCTCAAGACCCTCTCCTTCCTTCTAATCGTCAGCATCGTCGACGCCAGGTCGAGGGGTCAATCCAGCTTGTTTGTTTTACGTTTGCCTTCCGTTCCTTCGTAGGGTGCGTTCTGGCCAGAGCTAGTGAATTCAAGCCGTCGCAACGAAACGATCCTCGAGCTTCGAAACTGGAAGCCCCCCTCGGGCCCTTTTGCAGGGCCCTCTCTCCTCACCCCCTCGTCCTCCTCCTCCTCCCCCCCTCCTCGTCCTCCTGTCCCTCCTGTCAAACGAACGGTGGTCAAGGGGTTCCTTGCCACTACGGCCCTATCTGGACTAGACAGGCGCTACATGGATCAATCCCACTACGAAGGCCAGAGTCTCGTTTTCAAGAAATGCCGAGCAATACTGCACGGTACGGCCAGGTGGGAGGAGGGAACAGCACACATGCGCACGATCAGCCACGATGAGGTGATGTGGAAGTTTCGGTTCGCACCACTGTTTTTTTGAATGACTGACTACGGATAAGGGGGACTGGAATGGATGCAGGAGTTCGCGGGGATGCGTGCAGATACCTCACAGTTCCCATCGGCGTTATTCTGCGATTTGTTCGTATTCGAGGAGAGTCGAGTGTCGGAGCAAGTCAGACCATGAACTACACACGCCTGGCAACGTTTTGACGCTCTCACGGCCACGGGGTCGGGGGCCACGCTGCACGAATATCAGACTACGTTGGGCTTCCTGTTTGATGACACTACCGAGCTCGTGAGGATCGATGCTGGCGACCTCCGCGCACTGTATTTTCTCGTCACGGCCGACACGCAAGGGCCAATGCAGGCCGGCATTGGTAGAGGCGAGTACAGACGCATGGAGACCCTCGAGGATGGCAGGCTGTGCGACGCCACGTGGCCAACAACGGGTCGATGGTGTGCACGTATATCGGCCACGTCAGGGGCGAGTCATGGAATACCATACATACGGGAAGTATAATAAACGACGAACTATGGCGCTCGGGATTCGCAGGCGGGCATATTGGAAGCCGCCGTGGCCACGTGTTACCGCCACGTACGCTCACGCGGATGCGCCACTTTGCTGGACAAGCGTGTTCGGGTGCGCGAAGCAAGGAACAGGGAAGCATTCGAATTTTAGAACAGGCCCCACACCAGACAAGGAAACACATAAGTTTTGCAATGCAGATGCATAGACTTCGGAAGACGAGCATTCACTTGTCGCGGGGTGCTGCTCCGCTAGTGTGGTCGCAAACGTACGGAAAAAAGGCGGACGAAGCGGCTCGGCTAAATGTCGAACGACTTTAACGGGATAACTTAATGGTGACATGACGAACAAACTCCAAGAAGCAATCGTGGAAGCCCATCACGCCATGGAAATTGAGAAAAAGTGCCATGCCAAGATCGACGAGTTCGACATGGAACATGGAGGATTGAAAGAGAATATGGATGGGTTCTACGTGGCGAAGGAGGAGTTGCGAGACCAGGTCGAGGTGATGTCTGCGGCGGAGGTCCAGGCCGCAATGGGCAGGGTGAAGATGGAAACGGATGTTCCAGGAGTAGGGCATAAAGAGAGCAACGAGGAGGAGGATTAATTCGACGACGGGCAGGACAGGGCGCACAGCAGAGAAAATTTTGAACAGGAATCATCCTAAGATAGTATTGCGCGGACGGTGGTGGACCCCCTCGCGGATGGCGGATTTGATGCTTTTCGCGATCCAGCGAGGGTGGGGGTGATCGAATTCGAATCGGGGGTTTCCGAAACATTGGCGCATGCAAGATGGCGCGGCTTCCGGGCGCGCAATCGGGGCGCATTGCCCCGCAGTTCACGAGCAACCGCGCATGCAAACAACGAGCCCAGGACATACTGCTCGGCCCCATCAAGCACCGTCTCGCGGGTTCCCAGGGCGCCCCCAGCGAGGGCGTTCATGGCGCCTGGAGGAAGGCGGCGGCGCAAGCGATGTTTGACCAGTTGGTGCGGGCATCGACGAGCGCGACAGTGCCCTAGAAGGGCGTCGCCGCCTAGGCGAGGGGCGAAGTGGGCGGGGGCGGGGACGGGGCCTCGAGGAGTGGTGGCGGGGTCGGGGCCGCTGCAGACTATTGACGTCGCTCCGAGGAGGAGGAGCAACGGCGCGCATTTCTACCATTACTTCCACGACAACTACGAACGGATCTGCACGTTGCTGCGCTGGCGCACAGCGTGCATTCTCACGCAGCTCCACAGCGTATTGCGCGCGGCGTTTCTTTGGCCTCGCGGCGAGCATTGGGGCGCTGTCGCATTTGCTGAAGCGCAACAGGACGAAGCACATTTAATTTCGCAACATATGACAACCGCACTTGCAGTGGAAGGGGGGGGGCAGGGTGAAATCGGCGCGGACAAGCTGCTGCGCGACAGGGGGGGGTGCAAATCGCGCCGGGCAAATTGCGGCAGAGTGGCATTTGTTCTACATGCTGATTTTCGCGGGGCGCGCTGCCAACGCGTCGGCGCGCGCGCGGGGGGTCGAAACTTGCATTGTGGATGCCGCGCGTGCTTTCTGGATAACCTTGTCGGCTGAGCTCGTCGCAGAGGTTTGCGACGTTTGATTGCAGGGGGCTCCGATGTGGAAGTGGGGCCGGGACGCGGGCGCGGGGAGATCGGCGCAGTGGGGCCCGACCCAATTCGTGCCCCAAACGCGCGAGGGGGGCCGCGACTGCATTTTTGCGCGGAACGCGACCCCCCGCTTGCCGGCGCTTTTGCCGAGGCGAACGCAGACAGTTCATGGGCGCGCGCGAATGCAGGCGCGCGCAAGCAATTCGATGGCGCATTATTTGGTCACGCCGGTCGGTCTTTCAAGCACCAACGTAGTTTTCTTAGCTGGCCCGATTCGGGTCCAGGCCATGTGCATTTTTCGAATTGACGGTGGCGATGAGCTGCGCGACGAATCCGGCGGCGAAGAAATATACCAAGCATTGAAACCGCGCGGTGAGCATAGCCGCGCACATGCAGTTGCGCAGATCTATCAGCAAACATGAACACGCAGAACACGGAGGTGCAATTTCGGACCAGGCTGAGTTGGTGAAGCGACGCGTGCTCGCAGTTTTGGGCGCGGCGCTGCCGACGCAGGCCCCGCGGCGCAGTTCGAATAGCGGGCCTGCATTGGATCGCTGAGCGAAGGGGCGCGCGACGGAACCACTGCGTCACCGCCGAACTGAAGGAGGCTCGGAGTCCCGAGCTCAGCAACATAATCAAACATGAAATCAAACATGCCTGGTGAAAGGGCAGAGAGGACCCAAAAGCAGCAGGCGCTGGACATGCTTTCGCGGAGCATTTGGATTCGCGCGAAAGGGCGGCCCGAAACAGAGGCGGCCCATCGCATCTGTGCGAGGCGAATGTGCGGCGGGTCAGATCGATGCGGGGCGACTTTGCTGACGTACTCGCTCGCCTCTACGAACGCGTTCAATGTGCGCGACGACGAGGGCGCTGTCGACGCGGGAAAGCATGGGCCAGTATGGGATAGTCGCCGGGGTGACGAAGGCGCCCAGCAAGTGCGCCTGGGAAGACGCGCCGGGTTTATTCGACGAGGTTGCAGAGCCAATCGCGCCGGCGATGGAGGCAGAAGAGAAACCGCCCTGCTGCGCGATTCAAGAAAAGAAACCCAATATCCACGAGGAACTACAGGCCGATCGCGACCCCCCAATATTGCACCATCTGTTCTCGCGCACTCTATGCGACGGGCTGCAGCTCGCGACGATCCCAGGGCGGTCTCCGGACCAAGTCGCGCACCGCAGAAGCTATTCAACAGCGGGCCATCTGAAGGCCAGGACCTTATTCGCAGAGGGTTGTGATGAGTGGAAGCCATTGCTTTGGGTTGCGCTGGTGGACTTTTGAAAGGCATTCGACGCGGTCGAACATGCTGCGCTTTCGACGGCATTGGCCGGCGTGGGGGCGCGATCAAATCCAAACGCGTTGCTCCAAACATTTGGTCAAGTCCAAGAGGTGCGCGACGCGGCGGCGCAGTGTCAAGGACACGCGGCGCATCGCACGGCGTGCCTAGTGTACTAGTTGCGGCAGCTGTGCACGCGTGCCTTCGCTGCTCGAATGAGATGGGGGCAGGCGTGACCTTCGCGGGGCAGGGCAGTCGCGCGGCTTCGTTGTGGATTCTGCTTCGGGCCCCAGAACGAATCCCCAGGTTCGCGGGCGCGGTTCCCTTTTCTGTCCAGAGCAGGGTGGGCGTGGTTGGTGCGCTCAGAGATTTGAAGGGCGACGCGGCACAAGATGGTCTAGTTGCGTTTTCCAGCCGCGGCGTCGTCGGTTTCCTTTTCCGGGCGGCGTTCAGGTTTTGGCGCGCGAGGGATGAAAATATATTTCGGGGCAGATATGCATGGGCCACTGCCGCGAGACCGAGTTCGTGTATCGACATGCGCAGGCGAGACGTCGTCTGCGAAAGTCAGGAACGCGTCGCAATCATGATCGTGGGCGCATTGTTCGTGGGATCGCATGCGACTATTCGACAGCTCGTTGGCCGCGTTTGTTGGGCATTGGCGTGAATGTTGGACGCTGGGCATCGCTGCTTTACTTTGAGTGAGAGACGTTGCGCGGCATGTTTCGCGCAGCGGGGGGTGGCGACGAATGTTGGGTAGACCGCGCCAGGCGCGCGATTTCACGAGCGGGCGCTTAGCGCCACAACTACAGCATGTGAGATCTGGGCTCGCATCAAGCATAATGAACATGGCGCCGCGCAAAGCGACTCTTCGTAGACACAATGGAACGATTGGCCAAACAATTCTAAGTTGGAAGATTGGGCCAGGACTGCAGCCAGACGCTCTGCCGGCAGACCCGGCTTGTCACGGGGCGACGCGTTTCGCGCGCGACGAGATCGCGACCCCTTTTGTTCCACTGGCTGTCGACGCGCTCGCGGCGAGTTGCGGGCGGCCTCCTTCCCCTCCCCCCCCTCCCCCCCCCCCCTTTCTCCTTCTCTTCCGCCGCGGCTCCGGATGTTTGCGCGTCGGAATGCGTGGCGCCAGGGTCCAGCGCTTTCGCGGCAAGGAGGGCGCGCGTTGATTGTCGCTTCCTGGGCATGCCCTCCGCGTTGTGCGTCAACTCTCTTCCGATAGGTCGCGGGGGGGGGGGAGGGGCTGCTCGCGCTCGGCTTCTCCGCCAATTCGCCGATTAGTCCGGCGCGCGGTGCGCCCTCTAGGGGGCCGCTCCTGCGGCCGGAGCTGACGCGCAGACTTCCGCTCCGCCCTTCTCCGCATTATTTCGCGATCTGCGAGAGTGCGGTCAGGGATTGGGATGGCCAGGTGGCAGATCTCAGCCATAACCAACGAAGGGGGGCGCCCTAAAGCTCAGGGGGCGCCGCCGAAATCGAGGCGCCAGCGATCTCAACGCGTCCTGCGCCATTGGAGATTTCAGGTTCCGTCGCCTGCTGCATCGAGCGATGCTGGCCGCGCGTCCAACCGTTGCATCCATTTCCGCCGTCGCTTCCGTTTCATATTCGAGAATTGCATCAGACTGAACGCGGGCGCACCGAGTTCGCGCGTTGTGTCCCTTGGAGCGCGCGCGGCCAGTCAGAGGGGGGCCGCGGCCCGAGGCCCCAAACAAGATGCAGGAGGCAGGGGGCGCGGGGGGCGTCGGCGCGGGCGCCGCGGCAGACGGCGCAACGGCGACCGCGCAGGCGCTGCGCGTTCAGCTGGAGGGCGGGGCCGGGACTTACAGGGCGAGGCGCGCGCGTCGGCTTTAGTCGCCAAACAACGCGGCGCAGGCTGCCCATCAGTCTCCCCAGGCGCTCGCGGAGATGAGAATGGAAGAGCGCGACGGTGCCGGCGCGGGCGCCCCTGCGTTCCATGTCGCGCAGCCCGGCAGAGCTCCCCGCGGAGGCGCGAGGCGCGAAGGGGGCGACGGCCCCGGTCGGGACGGCGTTCGCGGGGGCGCTCGGGGGCCCAGGGGGCCCAATCTCAGGAGGGCGAGCTCCGAGGGGCAACGAAGCGCGCCAGTTTGGAGGTGGAGCGCGGGGGGTGGGCGTTGATGAGCACAGGAAATGCGCGGCCGAATTCGGGGTTCTTGACGGTCTGATGCCGAATGACATGCAGGAGATCCTTGGGGGTCATTTGGGCTCGCAGATTATCGATGGCACGAATGGCAGTATACATGGCCATTTCGCGCGGCAGATATGTCGATGGGGGCGCGCCGATCGCGTCGACTTGCCAGGGGCAAACATCCTCCGCGGCAGCCTCGTCGAGCTGAATCCATATCTGCACGGGCGCATCATCACCACCGTCGCAATCATAGTCATCATCGCGGCCAGGTCGGCTCAGGAGCCCGCCCCTCGGGCGCGCCGCGGCCCGCCGCCTCTTCGCGATGGGCTCGGGCGCCCGCCCGAGCCCAGACTCCGCCGGCGCCGGAGCGCTCGTGCGCGGACGGCCTCGCATCGCCGCAGCCGAGGACGGCAGCCCCCTTGGCCCTCGTGGGAGGTCAAGGTGTGCATGCCGTTGCCAGGGCTGCGACTTTTGTTTTTCGACCCCCGTCGCCCTGGCCGGGTTCGCTCGATGTTCTGGTCAGATAGCGCCCTGGGCAGCGATGTTTTCACTCGGCCAGTTCGCGGCCGCGCCGTTCTGTCGCTCGGCGGCGACTTGTCTCCTGGGGCGCAGCGGCAGACAACGCGGGTCGCTGGGGGCGGGCGCCAGGGCGAGGGCGCGCGGGCGACAGCGCTCAGTGCGTGGAACCCATGTGCCAGCGCAGCCGCGCCGCAGACGCTTGGCCATTTTATTTATACGTTTTCAACGAGGTCGACGCGCCGCTGAGTCCGCGTTGGGCGGCCGGGCGCAGGGGCGCGGGGCCCGCCGCTGCTGCTGGCGCCCGGATCGCCGCCGGCGCGGCCTTGCCATCGTCGCGATCGAGGACGCGAAAGGGGGGGGGTGCAGCGTCGATGAGCCCGTCCGCAGCTGCTGGAGGACAAACATTTCGGCGCGCTGAGGCGCGGGCCCGCGCGCGGCGCGGCGCCGGCGGGTGCCGCGGCCTGCTCAGCGGGCGCGGCCACGCCGGCTCCTCGGGCCCTTGGGTGGCCCTTGGGACCCCTTGCGGGCGCGGGGCTCGATGGGATTGCCCAGTGCTGATCGCGCAGTTATTGGTCACGCTGCGCGCCGCCGCCATCGCCGCAATCATCTGCGCCGCCATTACCGCTGCAAACCTCACCTGCCGCCATCGCCATCAAGCCCCCGGGCAACCAGGTCAGTTTGCAGAGGCGGCGAGGAGGCGTGGGCCTTGTGGGCCAAGCAGTTTGTGACCCAGCCGGCTCAACCGAGAATGCGACGTCAGCGCTGGGCCCGTCTCGCGGAGCCGACGGAGGAATGGAAGTGCGTCGGCAAAGGGTGGAAGCCCGCGGCCTCGCTGGCCACGGTTGTTGTGAGAATTGTCAGGTGGCTCACGGTGGGCAGGGGCGGTGGCGCCCATGCGTCTCGCCTAACTCCCAAAGTCCACACGAGTGCGGCAAGCGTCCGCCCGTGCCGTGATCCCCCCCCCCAGTCCTTCGCATTGCTGACTGCCTTCTCCCTCCTTATATGACATGTGTATACATACGACGCTGTGGAGGGGGCGCCGCAAACGTCTCCCGCGTCCTCGCTCTGGCCTCCGAGAGCCGAGTCGGCCTCGGGAGGAGTTGCCCCAGGGGGCAAATCCAGTGACCTGCGAGATGGCAGGGCATTCTTGGTTTGGGGCCCTCACCGTTCCATCCATCCATCCGTCGAACGCGCCCAGGGTTGAAGGCCATCCTCATCCACCATATTGATCCATCGTGCTGAGGTAGACCTGGTGGCCCGAGTATCGGCTGGGCGTTCTTGGTTAAAGGCCTTTCTCCTATCACCTGCGCGAGGGCAGGAGGGCTGGCGAGGCGCCGGGACAGAAACCATCGTGGCGCAGACTTGGTGCCGTTATCGGCCTCTTCGGGTGGTGCGCGTTGTGCGAGAGCCTGCAGGCGCGCGCGCGTGCGTTCACGTTTGTGTGCGTTTGTGATTCTTCATGCGCGCGCATGCGCGCGCGTGTCCCCGCGGGGAGACAGCGGGCGCGCGCGCAGATCTCAAAGTGGTCGAGAGAGCTCCAGGATCAGATGCGCACGCGGGCAGAGTCGCTGCGTCCGGACGCGAAGATTGTCACCGGCCACCTGCGCGGGCCTTTACTCCAGAGGCTTTTGGCCATGTCGAGTCATCCGCATACAGCACTTCAAATCGCCGCCCGCGGGCCAGCCCCCCCGCCGCCGCGCGCGCCGCAGGTGCGTGGCGAGTAGCGGCGAAGCCAGCTCGAGTGAATATGACCGAGTGGATCAGGGAGGCCATGAATCGAAAAGCCAGCATTGTTTTTTTGCAATCGGGTCCGCAGGGGAAACGCTGCTCGACGAGAATGCACGGGGGGGGGCGGGAACTGAGATCGCGACCGGTGCCGTGCTGCGCTGGGCCCCCCGTTCAGCGTCAGCGACGTGGATCTGTCAGCCATCGCAGCGCACCCAAGTTTTCCGACGCAAGAGCGAGGCTCACCGGGCCAGCGGAAGGCGCGTAACATCGAGAATTGGAAAGCGAGCTGGGCCAACGGGACAGCGCGCACCTGCGAGTCGCGCGCCCCCGACAATTTGGACACGGCGCGGGCGGCCGCGAGGTTCTGCGAGGAGTTTCGGGGCGCCGACGAGCCACTGGTGGTTTTTCATCGGACTGCAGCGGGGCATTCTGGCAGAGCCCATTGCCCCCTTCACATATGCCGCACTTATGATCTGCCGTGTGGCGCCCGCGCCGCGGGGGGCCCGCTCTCTTGAGAAACCTCGGGCAGGTGTTCGGGGGCGCTGGGGCCCAAATCAAGTATGTCCGAGACCCCTCGGCGACGCGCTCGGTGATGTGCCACTTCTTCGACGTCGCAATGCATCATAACCGCGGCGACGCTTTGGCAGTGAAGCGGAAGTCAACAGCGCAGTGTGCCCGATTTTGCTGGTTGTGGCTGAGCCGGGAAATCGGGTGGCGCCTCGACTCCCCTATATCGCCGCTTCCGTCGGGCATCTGGCGGTTGTTCGGGGAGAGCTCCACGCGGGCGGCCCTCGGCGCCTGGCCTGGCTGCCCCATGACAGAGTGGCGGCGTTCTTGGTGGGCCCGGAGGGCTACCTGCGCCGGGATCGCTGGAGCGCGGCCGAGGCGAGCTCCCGGCGCGGGAGACTGGGCCAGGCGCGATCATTCTTGTTCGGCAGGCAGGGCGCCGCTGTCGAGCGTCTTTGTCTTGGTTCTGGACGGCTGTATCAGAGCATTTGGGGCGCGAGCTTCCTTGGGACTTGGAGAAGTGACCCCTCTGGATTACCGTCAGGGACGGATAGGGCACGCGGCGCGTCGCGGTAGACATGGAAGCCCAGCGGCCCAGGATTTCGGCCCGGGTTGACCGCGGCCGACGTCTCGCCAGAGTGGCATCGGGCGGCGGTCAGAGGACGCCCGGCGCGACAATGTCATCCAGGAGATCGAAGCAGTGAGCAGCCGGGCCCCTAGTAGCCCTTGAAGCATGGCCTACATTGCTGACGGAGCGCACGTGTATCCATTTTATCGATAATGCGAGTGCCATGTTTTCGTTGAACAACGGGCCCGCCAAAGCCATCTACACCGACGAGGAAGTGCACGCTACCTGGGAGGTATGTCGGCCACTGCGCATGCACCCTTGGTTGGGGCGCGCGTTATCCCGGGACAACCTGGTTGACAAGGCTTTCAGAGCGACCGCTGCGGCCAGAGCTGGGAGACTGTCGAACCAATCCTGGCCGCCGCGCGGTGCACCGAGCCGGCTCGGGCAGCGCCGCGGGGGCGCGCCGCGGGCGCGGCCGCGCGCCCCCAGCCGCAAACACAAACAGCATAGCATTTTGTCTACGGGAAGGACAAGAAGAGGCATGGTGATAATGATCTCTCTGGAGGTCTGTGTGCAGCCTGCTCTGGATTGACGCGTGATCGCATACTGCGCGATGGGCCCGACTGCCTTGCGTCTCTCTCGCCAGGAATTCGGTCGTTCGCTGAGGATGGCGAGCATTTGGCGCCATGTCGGTCCAAGTCTACCAGTCCGTTACCGCCCGAGACGACGGCCCTGCCGCGGAATGTCGCGACCGTGCGGCCCGATTACCAAGCCAAGGCGATCCTCGCCTCTGCGAGAAGCCAGTGGCCCAGCCCTTGGGGTCCTTGCCAGGGTTCGCGATTGAGTGCCAGGCCGCCGAGGTGGCTGAGCGCCACTTTACTTGCGATATCCTGGCTGCGCCTGGCGCCGCGATGCTGGTGGATAAGCAGGCGACAGCGGCTGGCCGCGGGGTTGAGCAGTGCCTCTTGTTGAGCAGAATGCAGAGACAGAGGTGTCTACGGCAGCATCGCGCGCTGCCGCCTTGGCGTCGTTGAGATGGCAATCGGGAGAGCGCTGCCCATCTCGACAAGTTGCTGGCCGATGATGGCTGCGACCCGGGCGGGCGTCGATTTCGAGCTGAGGGGGGGCTCGCGACGCCGACGGGCCCGAGTTCGCGGGGGCCGACATCAGCAGTTCCCAAACAGTCGGGGGAGTTCGCGCAGTTGAGGTCAGGGAATGCGCCATGCGGCTTTGGCTGGGGTTGCCGCGAGGACGAAGCAGCACCCGGCGCTTGCGCCGAGTCGGAGGTCGAGGAGGCGCGCAAGGAGAAGCGCAAAATTGGCCAGGTTCCAGTGTTGGCGGAGCATTGCGTAATGGGCCCCAGTTTTCTGTCGATGGCCATGGAACTATGTTTGCGCGGTGCAAAATAATTGCGCATGAAGGTGACGTCGCGCAAGCTGCTGACGCAACTGATGGGGTGGTGGTTACTGCGCGCCCACATCTCCATCTCTTTGACCTCGTCCACCCTTCCTCCTGGGAGCTCCCAGACATATGAGTAGGCCGCCGATCTGTGCGCCCCGTCTGAGGATTATGACTATCACGCTTGTTCCAGTTCATTTGTACTCGTCTGTTCGGCTCGGGGGTCCCACCGTGAGGTTTCTTAGTGAGTTCGGCTGGTTTGGAGTTCCCATCGTTGTCTTGGGGGCTGGAAAGTATTTTTGTAGCTCTCATTTAGCAATTTTCCCTTTGTCGCCTCAGGACGGGGCCGGCGGCCATGCCTGCCGCGCCGCGCACCTGCGAAGCCCGTGAGCGCGCGACCCTCGTGCGTTATATATTGGTTAGTGAGCGCCCCAAGACAGCTGCGTCTTTCCTTCCGGGGTTCGAGCCCGTTCCTCGGGACAGCGGGGCAAGTCAATCCTGGCGCGCGCGCGCGGCCCCCGGGGCCTATCCGCGAGGCGTTTGGAATCGCCCGCCGCTCTGGGTCATCCGAAAGGTTCAGGGCTCACTTCTGCCTTCGCTGCATTTCCGCCCCAGGCCCTCTGCACGGCGCCCGCTGAGTCACTGGCCCGGGCAGGGGGCGGTCGAGCGGCGCATGGCAGCTCGTAGGAGGAGGGCGCCACTTGGTTGCTCATGCGCACGCGTTGCATCCCGTGCAGGTGGAGGCCCCGAGCGCTGTCGTTCGCCAGGCTAAATGCTGGCAGTGTCTCTCGGTCCAGTTAGCAGTGTGCCTCAAGTGGCGCGACGCGCGTGCGACCGCGCTCTGGGTCGGTTGGACACTTCCGTGGGCTGGCGCGGAGGGTGGCCGCTCTTGGCCCCCCCGCGCCCTTTTGTGGAGGAGATAAGGCCGATGTGACGTGCGAGGTGCGTGGCCAGCCCGTCTTGCGGCGCTTCCTCTTGTCCCGCTCCACTCCCGGCGGGGCGCGATTAAGCTAGCGGGCAATTTCGGGCGTCGCCTCGCGGGCAGGACCGCAGCAGCACCGACAGCTTTTGAACTGAAGTGGTTGGGCGAGGCCCGAGAAGGCCCAGCGCGCGTAGCGCGCAGGTGTGAAGGCAGAGTTCTGTCGTTGTCGAAGGTTTGGAACGCGAGCGGGGCGCTGCCGGGGGGCGTTTCCGAGCGCGCGAGACTTCGGGCGCCGGCGCGGGCGAGTCACTGGCAGCGAGGCCTTCCTGTTTCAGCCCGCAGTTGTTTAGCGCGCGCGCTGTCCGATGCTAAGGGCAGCCCCCCACTGCCCCCGACGCGCCCAGGTGTCGGCGCCGGGCCCAGTCCAAGTTCCCAGACGGCGGGGGGGGGGCGACGCGACCGCCCCCCCCCCCATCCCTTTTGGGGTCATCGACGCTGCAGGCGTCGATGACGGGGGGCGCTTCTTGGTCTCCTCGGAGCGATCGAGGAAACGGTCGCATTGCCATTCGCCAAAGCCCATTGTCATACGGCGTCGATGGATGAGAATGGCGGCTAACTTCGCCCCATCGCGCGAAAGAGTTTTGCTCTTTGGACTTCTCGCCCGCGGCGACATGCCAAGTCGCGGGGGCCGAGGCCAGGAATAATGTCTGGGGGCGCGAAACTTGTCTCTGACGCTCGCGGCCGCGGCCTCGTCACCACTAGAGGAAACAGACGCTAAGTGAATGGGTCGACTGCTGGGCGACGGCGAGGTTTTCGGGCTGCTGGGGAGATGGGGGGATGCGCCAAGATAGACGGGCGTTGCCCGAAGTTGATGTTTCACGAACTCCTGCCCGAAGTTTGCGCGGGCAGCCGAAGTCTAGGGCAGTCGTCCGTCGTCGTTGAAGCGCCTTTGGAGCTGAGCCAGGACGGCAAACACTGCTAGCAGCAAGGGCACTCGTCGCGCGGCCGCCGCCCGCCTGGGTTCCTGGGCGGGGCGCGGCCCATTGCAGGCTCATGCCCGTCGCTTTTGTGGCCACCTGACTGGGCCAGTCAGGAAAATGTTTCTCTGGATCGGGTCAAGACTGGCTGGGCGCGGGCGCGAGGTCCCCTCGGCGCCCGACAGGCCGCCATTCTTTCCCTTGGGTGGCGCATGCCTAGCCCGCGCAAGTTTGCTAGTCCTGTTGGAGACGTTTGGGTGCTTCTGGTGGGCGGACAGCCCTGTCGCCCTGCCCCCGCGGGGTCCTGGCGACGCGGTAGAAGCGAGCCAGCGGGCTGAGGCTTTCAAGATTGACTACAGCAGCATGCAGGAAAACTCACCAGACACGTCGTCGAAGAAGGGCAAGCTGGACTTCCGGCGACGATCAGGGTCGTCGCCAGCGGTGGAATGTCGCCAGCAGACAGGCAGCATCAACGCGTCCTACTCCAAGATCCTTTGTGCCAGCGGTGCCAGGCAACAAAAGGTCGTGGCGCCCAATCATGGAGGGCGGCAGTGCGCGGGCAACTCCAGGAGTTACCTCGTAAGGGCTCAGGCCAGTGAGCATTTAAGACGCGGTGCTGTTGCCGAATGGCACTTGCCCGGTGTTTAGGGTGGCGGGGGTTTATCCCCGCGGAGAGCCCCCCTTTCTCTGCCCGAGCAGCGCCCCCTTGCGCCCCGAGGTCGCGAGCCTTCGAACCTCGTTCAGGGAGACGCGCGCAAGGCCGGCCGCGCAGGAGGAGCTGGGTCAACACACCCCGCGACGTGCCGAAGTGCGTTCGCCTTTGTAAGGCAGGGCGTCGTTGGGGGAGCGTTTTGCTGGAGTCGCGAGGCCACTTGTCTCGTCGCAGAAAAAAAAAGGCATGCGGCCCTTGAGGCCGAGCTCGCTGGTCTAATCGAGGCTGTCCGCCATGTGTCTTGGAACGAAATCTTGACCCGTGTATGTCGCCGCCTCAACGACGTGAAACATTTTTTGCATAAGTAACCACTGCGCGCACTTCCGTACGAATGCAGACCCGTGGTCGGAGTCCTGGCATTTGGTGTCGTTGCGCACTGCCTCTATTGAGTCAGTTCGCTTCCCACCGTGCCTTGGCAGCGCAGATCAACTGAAGAAGTCGTGTCGATTCACATGTCGGGATGGCACGGACACAGTCTCACATTTGCCGAGAGGTCTTGGCTCTGGGGGAGAAGACCAAATCCGCTTTGTTTCGTCTGGTTCCGTCTGCGATCAACGTTGCGCCTGGTCCGAAAGATCGCTCGCGCGTCGTCGCGAAAAACCCTGTTGTTCGCTCGGAAAAGGGCGACATGGGCTCGAATCTGCCAGAGATTCTGTCCGGAGTCATGCTTTCATGGGCCACGTTCATCCTGGATTTGTTTGGATTGTGGCCGCAGGGCTCGTCAATATCCCGCGGGATTTGGGAGCCTGGTTTTCTCGGTCTGCTTTGCCCTGGCCCCCAGGGCCCCAATGCCTTTCTCCGGGGTCGTTCCTTCCTCGGAGCCTGACACATTTGTCGATGTTCGGTTGTGGCAACGCTTGGGGATGGAAGATCCTTCCTTCCACTATCTGTCAACTGCCGCTTATTCGTGGGAAGTCGTTGCACGCTAGCCATGAGCTGGAGCAAGGGGCGTTTGGTGTTTTGTGTGTTCAAGTGGGTCCCTGGCCATTCGGCGTGCACTGTGGCGTGAGAGCGCCCGCGCCAAATCAGCCCGAAGCAGATGCAGACTCTCCAGCGGAGTAGTGAGGATATCTTTTCGTCAGCCTGCCTCTGCATGGGGCGGTGCTCTGTGCGTCCTTGATGCTGCAATGTCTGAAGATGCGCCTGGTTCCAAGGTGCAGCCCCCCCCCCGTCCCATGTTCCAGCAGCTCGTGCAGGCGGCGGCGGCTGCCCTCCGCGAAGAAGAGGGTTCCCAGCCACTGGCGAGAGGAATCAGGGTGACGAGTCAGCCTAAAATGTCTTGCCATCGAGTTTCAGCAGTCTGGTTTTTTTTCTACGGTGGTTGGATTTTTACACAGCGGAAGAACTCCCTTTTCTTCCCCCTCCTCTTTTTTCCCCCTTCTTTCCGTTCCTGCCTCCCCTTCCTCCCCCTCACTCGCATTGTGGTTGCCAGCGGATTCCAGCGAACTCCCCCCTTTCTCTCCCATCCGGCCTTTCGCCCCCAGCCCCGGAAGAGTTTCAAGGTTTACGACCGCCGAAGTGCTCAAGTGAACGATGGGCTGCACCCTGCGCGCTGCACTCGACCTCGACGCACGCGCTCGCCGATCGCTCGGGGCAGGGCCCTCCCGCACAGCTGCACGCGCGAGGAAGGCACGGCGCAGACCGCGCGCGATGCCGAGTCTTCTTCCATTTCCTTTCTCATCATTGTAATATGTACTGTCGGCATATTCCTCCGTATTCTTGGTTTCCCCACGTCCTCCGCCCTCATCCTGCTCCGCCTCCTCGCTCGCCCGGCTCCTGCCCGCCCCCCGTCCTCCCGCGCCCGCGGCCCAAGGCGCAGAATCGCCACCTGCGCGATCGCCTCCAGGGCCGCCCGCGCCCGCCGCCCGCCCCTGCCCTTCCTTCTCCTTCGTACCCCCCACGTCCATTTCCGTCCTCTTCCTCTTCCCCTTCTTCCTCTCCTTCTGTTTCCTGCTCCTCCTCATCATCATCCTCATCCTTCTCCTTATAGATAATTCCTTCCTGTCGCACCCCGAGGCAAGTTTTAGGGCGGGCCTGGCGTTTCGCGTGAGACTTCCGCACCGTCTATGACTCTGAAGCTTAAAAAGAGAACAGCTTCACAGATGGAGGGGTGGTGGTTTTCGAAATGTGGCTCTCGCCTTAGCGCCGCGCACATTCGTTTTCAACATTTGCAAGGATTTCGTGTATTGAGGGCGGATGGTTTTCAAAATGTGGTGTCCGCTTTATCGTCGCGCACATCCGTTTTAAACAATTGCAAGAGTTTCACGGATTGAGGGCGGGTCGTTTTCCAAATATGGTTTTCGTTGCAGCGCAGCGCACATTCTTTGTTAAACGTTGTAAGAAGTTCACGGATTGAGTGCGGTTCCTTTTCAAAATGTGGCTCTCACCTCGCCGCCGCGCACATTCGTTTTAAGAATTTGCAAGAGTTTCACGGACTCCCATGGTCAACGTACCAAAAATTGTGTTGGAAGGATTCAGGATTATGCGGGTGCAACATTTCTGTTGATTCGTGGTTTTGACATTCAAACGCAGCAGTCAGGTTGATACGTGGCGTTGAAATCCAGAGAACAATGTTTTGGCATGTTTCAGGATCTTCAAACGGTTGTCTTCCAACGAGGCTGCTCCCTCAATGGAAATGAACCGTTGTAGGGGCCTACGAAGAGGGATCTTGGAGGGAGGGTTACTTCCAACATCGTTGATAACTCTTAGGTTTACACAGGTCCGCTCCTCCTCCTCCTCCTCATCCTCCTTCCCCTCCTCGTTCATCTCCCTCTTCGTCCTCATCCTCGGCCATCCCCCCTCTTCCTCCTCCTCCTCGTCCATCATCCCCCTTTTCGTCCACCGCCGTATTCCTTCTCCACCTCCTCCTCTCCTCTACCTCCCCTCCTCTTTCCTCCTCTCCATCCTCCTACCCCTCTTCTTCCTCCTCATCTTCCGCCACCTCCTCCGCCTCCTCCCCCAAGGCTTCCCTAGGCAAGCGCTCGAGTCGCCGTGAGCGAAGTCGAACCCTTCACGAAGCCGTGCGATGCTCCTTCTCCTCTTCATGCTCTTTTCCGCCTCAATCTCCTCATCCTCATCTTTCGCTCTCCCTTGTTCTCATTCCTCCACCCCTCTTCCTGCCCTCCATGGTCTTCCCTCTTCCGTCCTTCCTCACTCCTGGTTCCCTCTCCTCCCGGCGAGCCGCCATCCTCCTTCCCGAGCCCTCCTCCCCATTCCTCCTCTTCCTCTCCTCCCTCCCACCTCCTCCACCCCTCCCTCCTCGCCTCTCCTCCGTTCCGCCTCCTCCTCTCCTTGCCACCTAATTAATCTCCTCCCTCCCGCCTCCTCAAGCCTTAGCGGACAAAGAGCGGTATTCAATGAGTTGTTCCGTTCTCGCGGTCGCATGTCGTTCCGCTGTAGGGGACGCCTGTTACAGGGCGGCTACAGAGTTGTACCCTTACCGTGCTTTGTTGGGTTACAGACTCTCCAGCCGCCTTTGGGCAGCCGCCAGTCGGCAGCAGTTTTGCGTCCGCCAACCTCCCTCCCTCTTGGGTCGGACGAAAGGAGGGGATTGGGAAAAGAGAGGGGGTAGGATGCCGGCTGCATGCAGCTGGTTTCGCCCCCACCAGCGCCCCTGTTCGACGCATTGGCGCCACCGGCATCCACCGGCGTCCGGAGGCGCCGGGAAACACAGCTACGCCAGCTGATTCGCGACCCCGCCCTTTACTACCCCCCCAGAGGATGGACCCTGCCTCCCTCCGCCTGCTCCCCGTGGAGGGGTCGGCTCGGGGGCGAGACGGCTCGTGGCCGCAGCCGGGCGGGGAGGGGCCCTGCCCCGGCAGGCAGCGCCAAGGGCCTCCTCAGCATCGACCGCTCCCTCTTCGGCGGTGTGGACCCCGCCAAGGAGACGCGCGCGCGTGGGGGGCTTCGAGACGTTGGAGTTTACTTGGAGGGCCACGTCTGCCTGCTTGTAGGAGACCGAATATCTGGGCCCTGATTGCACCAACGACCGTTTTCACTATGATTTCTGGCCACAAGCGTCTACAGACAAACTGGAGGTCGCTAATTAGATATATGGGCAGATTCGGGGTGGATGCGTCTATAGGCAATGTGGCTGATGCCCGTCGCGTTCGGCGCAAGACAAGGTCGGAGAGAGGGTAGATCCGTCTACGGTAAGGTCCTGCTCTAGAGCAGGTCCCGCAAGGTACTCCAAGCGCGTGGGGGTATCCGAGGCTGTGGATTTGTCCGCATCCACCGCCCAGTGAAAAGCATATTTTCCTGGGCCTCGGGGCCTCGGGGGGCAGTGGACGTAGAGGCATTCGGGCCCCAGCGGGGACCACCTCGTGTCCACGTCCGACGCCCCAGAGGGTCCCAACGACACCGGTTCCCCAGGCGGTGGATATGATGGACAAGTACCCACCTCGCAGCGGCGCCTCTGGCGCTGCCCCCAGCCATAGCGTGCAATAGTGAACCTGGAGTTACAAAAGGACTTCATCGTGCCATGCGCAATCGGAAGAGTGGAGCTGATGGGAGGGTGGGGAACAGGAGGAGCAGAAGTGGAAGAATAACACTCGTCATACACATAGGTTGTCGGAAGTCTGCGCGCTGGCCCCCCTTGGCGGCGGCTCTGGCTCCGCCCCTAGCGCGCTCCGCGCGCCAGCATCCCAGGAATTCGCGCGGAACTCCGATATATTATGTTGATGTAGTTGGTGTTGTTACTCTTCTCCTCCTTTCTTTGTCATTCTCATTATTGTTATTCTTCTTCTTCTGCGAAGGAGTCCTCGGGCCCAATCACCTCGACCATCGATTCTCGCCTTGGGCTCAAGACACCGAGGTGCCTTGGCGTCTGTTTTGAACTTCGGGCGGCCAGGGGGCTCTGCCCCGGAGACCCCTGGGGTACTCTTGGACGCTCGCGCCCCCCACTTCGGGGAACGAGAGCAGCATCCGTGCCTCTCCGGCGATGCGGCGGCTTGCAGCTCCGGGACCGTTCCCTGGTGGAAACATGAGCGCGGGAAGATTTGGAGGGACCGTTAAATCGGGCGTGTCCCCCTGCAGGGAGAGAATACCCTCAAAATAGTCCAAATATAGTCTTGGGACAATTTTTTGGGAATTTCTTGGCCTTTTTGGAGCCTTTTGGGGGATTTTTTGTTTTTCGTTGAAAATCCTCCTGTAGGGGGACACGCCCGACATAAAGGGAGCGGCTCGTCACAGGGGGGATCAGCGAGCGCAGGCGGCGGCGAGAGGCGAGGCACGATTTGAAACGTGGGGGGGGGGCAGGCACAAACGGCACGAGAAAAACTCCAGAGACCCCCGGAAAGAGTAGGGCCTCACCCCATCCTCCTATTCTGAACATTTCGGGAGTCCCCCTTGTCGCCTCGTCTGAACGCGCTTTCGGGCTCGATTCCGAGGTGGGAGGTACCCTGACGTTCCATGGCTTTCGCTTGTTTCTGGGCATTGGGGTGGCCTTGATGGGACGTGCGCTGTCCCGAGGACGCGTCGTGACAGTCAGTACCTGGAAGGGGATCTGTGGATGATATTCAGCGGCGGATTTCGTCGAGATGGACTTGACATCCCAGCGCGGTGGAAACACACAACTAGCGCTTCCGCCACTTTCGAGGCCAAGAATACTCGCGGATAGGTCAGGCCCGAGGAGACCATGGTGGGGTCGAGAGACCCAGCCATGGAGCGTTCATGACGCTGCGAATGAGGCTAGGCAGCGTTTTGTGGTCAGGTCCTCCTCCTCCTCCTCCTCCTCCTCCTCCTCCTCCTCCTCCTGCATCTCCCTTGCACGGGGGTTCTTGCGTGCGTTGTCGATTCTGTGCTGGCCCTGCTCTTCCGAGCTCTCGCCCGGTGGCCGCCGGGCGCCGCCTCGCCGCCGCCTCGCGTGCCGGGCGGCGGCCCCGGGGCTCTCTTGAGAAGGAAGTCCATCCTGTCGCTGTGCTTGGTTCAAGACGACTGTTCGCGGCACTCAAGCAGACATTCCAGTGTGATTTTGAAGATAGTCATCCCTCCATTTGTGTAAATGTCAAATTTTTGGTATTAAAAAACGAGGGTTCGCGGCGTCAGGGCCAGAACCCCATTTTGAAAATTACCCCCCCTGGTGGGCGCGCGTCGCCGCCTCGCGCGCCCCCAGGCGGTCCCTGGATGTTTCGCTCGGCGGGTGCCCGTCGCCGGCTGTTGCGCCGGGTCGCGATGCTGGGCCGGCCTTTGGTTGCCCGCCGCCTCGTCGCCGCGCCGGTGCGCCGGCTGGCGGTGCCCTGCACTTTGTCGCTCGGTTGGTGAAGCAGTGGCGAAGCGTCCTGGCTCGGCTAATAGGCTTAAGTCGGGCCTGTCCCTCTACAGGGGGAATATTCAACAAAAACACAAAAATTGTCTGCGGATTATTTTTTGAGTATTGTTGAACATTCGGGGGGTATTTCTGGGTATTTTTAATTTTTCGTCCAAGATCTCCCTGTAGGAGGACAGCCCCGACTCAACTGTAGGCCTACAAAAGGATGTTCTGAGAACCTTTTGTGGTCTGCACGAGATGTTCTTAGAGCGTTTCTGGCCGGGGCGGTTTTGTTTTACCGCATCGGGCTTGTGTTCTAAGAAGATTGTTGTTGTTATCGAACATTATTGGGTTCTAAGAACAGGTCGCGGCAGGCCTTTAGGAATTCCGGGACGGTCGGTCACTGCTCAAGTTGGCGCAAGCACAGAGATGCCGCCGCTCGGGTTCCTGATTCGACGTGCCCCCTGCCCAGGCCGGGATGAGCGCCTCCCCTCCGCGTGTTGCTTTTTTGTGTACGTTCATGGTGCACGATCTTTCGTGCTAGTTTTCCAACAAGGATGTTCTCTCCGGCCATCCAGTATCGTCCCTCCCGCCATCCATGGTAAGTAATACCATGCATTGCACATTCGTTGATATCACAAACGCGTATTTTACGAATTCTCATGCAGTTGTACCATGCGGACACGCGCTCGTCGCCGAGCGCGCATGTCGAAGTCGTTCAACAGCAAGTTGTTGAAGTAAGTAGTTGACGATAATGTTGGCCAGCGTGGATTCCGAGCAGTGGGTTGTTGCACTGCACAAGTCGAAGTTCTGTGGTGCAGCAATGAGGTGTAAGCTATGTTGCACTACGTCGTGCAACATATGTGCTGTACGTTATGCGGTGCAAGCTATGTAGAATACGCTAGGAGTGGGGTGGCGCAATATTTGCAGTGTGTAAGGTATGTGGTGTGATTAATTCATGTAAGCAGAGAGCTGTGAACTCCACAACTCCACTGCTTGCGCACACATCTCACCCTCCCTCCAGCAACTTGGTTTGCAAAACCCATGCGGCGGTGATTGCGATGATTGCTTGGCCAAGGCTGGTGCATCTTGGTGGCCGCGCTGGCGCGCGCAAGCTCGCGCGCACCGCCCAGCCAATTTGGCACAGCCGATGCGGCCGCGATGGCGACTACCGATGGGAGTTTTCCTGCGCGCGTCAAAGACAGCGCTGGCGCGCGGGCACTTCAATGTGGGTCAGTGTTTCGGATGGGCGCGGCGCCGTGATGACGTCGGCAACAGCGGCAAAGATGATGATTATAGCGAAGGTGGTGACGATGATTGCGGTGACGACGGCAAGGCCAACGACGGCGCCGATGTTGGCAGCGCTGGTGACGGTGTTTATTGCCATGTGTCGATTATGAAGGTGTTTGAGTGATGGTGGCGGCAATGGCGGCGATTGTCGATGACGATGACGTGATGTCGCGACGCTGATGTGGACTACGGTGAACACTTGCGCGCGCGTGCGGGAAATCGAAAGCCGAGCAATTGTTCATTGATTCGCACATTGTTGTTTCGTGCGTGCTTGGAGCTTGATTCTGAAATGGTTCGAGAAGCAGCAGTCTTGGACGAGTTTTGACATGCCCACGTGGAGGCGCGCACGTGTGGCCCGTATTGTAATATTTGGTGGAGATTTGCGCGCTGGGCGCGTGGTGGATCAACACGGATGCACTGCGTGGCGAGATTAGAACGCAGGGTTTGTGCGAAGGTCTGGTTTTCGGGTGAGTTCAGCAAGTGCGCGCGGGCGGAACAGTTGCAAGATTTTCGGTGGAAAATTGGAGGATCTAGTCTAGGTGCTCAACAACATTTGTTGCTGTTCACTGTAAGGCTCTCAAACACCTGATACACTTGTATTTCCAAGTCCGTGCATGAATGACATGCTTGGTATAATTTCGACATCTGCGAGCCCGTATAGGTTTCCTCCCGTGTCGCTGCAGGAGATTATTGAAACATTGTGTTTATTGCAATCAACGGGTTTGCGCGACTAGTAGTACGGATAGCTGGATGGTCGAGAGGACTGCTTGGGATTGTATGGTTTCATATGCAAAGTGAACCACGAGAAAACATTATATGTAATTTGCGGTGTCCCAGGGGGGCAAATAATCTTGGGCGGGTGGTGGTGGTGGTAAACTTGGTATGGAACATCCAACATAATCTATGTGGCATGGGCTGTGGTGCAAGCTACGTTGCACAGGCTACGTGGTGCAAGCTATGTGTTGCAAACTATGTGGTGCAAGGGTGCAAACTAGGCGGCCTTCGCGCCCACAATCGCCCATGGGTGGCCGCGCGCGGACACGAGGCGTAACCCGGCGGACCCATCCAGCGCACGGGGCGCCCATGATGCGCCCACGACCCGCCACAAATTGGGCACCAGGCGAAACTTGGCGGACCAAGCAAACGCACGAGGCGCCCTCGGGCGGGCACCAACTGGGCAGCACGCGAAACTTCAGCGGACCTACCCAACAAACACTGTCTGGGTATATATATATATATATATAAGTTCTTCATAAGTTGGCAAATTCGATCAAACTTTCTGATATTCTCTGCGCGCACAGTAACACTCTAAGAAATCCGTTGCACCTTCTTTGATTATGCTCAGCTCGGTGGTCTGCGGGCCCCGCCACGCGGCGTGCAGGGTGGTTCTGGACTTCAACGGAAAGCCGACGGCCGAGCCAGGGGCGGCAGCACGTTGGGGCCCCGAAAGCTTCGCGAGACATCCCATGGAGGTGGTGGGCGGCGGCCTCCGCCTCGCGGCAGCCAAGGCGAGAGGCCAACTCCTCCTCCTCCAATCCTCCTCCTCCTCCTCCTCCTCCTCCTCCTCCTCCTCCTCCAATCCTCCTCCTCCTCCTCCTCCTCCTCCTCCTCCAATCCTCCTCCAATCCTCCTCCAATCCTCCTCCAATCCTCCTCCGATCCTCCTCCGATCCTCCTCCTCTTCATCCTCCTCCGAGTGTGCGCGGTGCCAATGCGACAGGCGACAGCCCCTTCTTCATAACCACACGCCGGCCGTCCCTCCGCGTGACTGCTGAACTCGGGTCGGGCGAAAGGGGGGGATTGGGAAAGGGGGGGTTACGAAATTTGCTGCATGCAGCTGGTTTCGGCCTCACCGAGGGGCCCATTCCTCGATACATAGCCGCCTCCGGCGCCGGGAGGCGCCCGGAAAATCAGCTACGCGAGCTGATTCTCAAACCCCCCCTTTGCTATCCCCCCCTTTCGCCCGACCCGATGAACGCGTCGAGCTTGCAAGACCACAAACGGCGAGCAAGGCTTTGGCGAAACGCACGGGCCGCGTTGATCTCACGTCGGGTGGCGCGACGCGGAGGGAATATGCACCATAGAAGGAAGATGTATGGATGGAGGGAGGGAGAAGGATAGAGGAGTGAGGAGGGAGCGACATGGAAGAGGGAGAGGGGGAGAAGGTTGTGTTCGTTACGGCCATCCAGTTGCAGCCTTCTCCTCCGTCCTCCCTCGGCCCCCTCATTGAAACCTTGTTTTTGTTTAGCCTCTGTCTTCTCGCCTTCCCTCGGAATGGCTTCCCCTGCAAGCTGCCGAACGCATGCAACAAACATCTTCTTCTTTAAGGGGCGCTGCCCTTGCTCGAGATCACCACAGCGAGACACCATTGCAGGCGCGTGAGACGACACCTGGTCCACATGAGCCTGCCGCTGCACGATTAGGCTGCGCCCCAGTGGCACGGGAGTACCTTCGAAATAAATCGGGCGGCGCCTGGCGACGAGGCGACACCTCGCCACGCAAAATAACGGCAGACGCGTGACACAGATGCCGCAGGTTGCAGCCGCAGCCGATCAGAACAGTAGCGCGGCGGGACCGAGAACGGTCCCGTGTTCCCGTGTCCAGCCACCAGCCACCTTTTTTGGGGACAATTTGAAGCTAGCGGCAAATTTCCTGCACAGTGGTCGCCCCGCACCTCGCCCAATTATGCGGATTGCCATTCTATTTGACCCAGAAGCAAAGGCAAGACAAGAGTTCGTGTGGCCGCCAACGATTCCCGCCACAAGCCCCCCCTGCCTCCTGCCTTCTGCCTCCTCTTCGTCCTTCTCCTTCGTCTGGACACCGGGGACGAACAGGAGGAGCAGAAAGAGGAGGAGGAGGAGGAGAACGAACAAGAGCTGGAGGAAACCGATCACGACGAGGACGGCCAGACGACGATCGAAAGACGAACGCACGGTGACGACTGACGCTGGTGACGACGAAAGTCGATGACGACGACGCATTTGACAGTAGTGGTCAGGACGGACGACCGGACGACCGGATAAAAGGCGACCACGTCGACGACTCCGACGCTAACGCTGACGACGTTGACGACGACGACGACGACCATGACGACGACGACGACCACCACCACCACCATGGCGGCGGCGGCGACGACGAAGAAGGACGGCGGCGAACAGCGGCGGCCCCCCTGGAGCGCCGCCCCGCAGGCGCGGAAACCCGAGGAGTGAGTGGGGTCCCCGCCGCCGGCAGGGCCCCCCGACCGGTTGTGGGGCACGGGCGCCCGCTTCGACACCTCCCCGGTTCCGGCGGCGTTCGGCCACTGGTGGTTCGCCCCTGCTCCTCCCTGCCCTCCCTCCCCCCTCCCTCCCCCCAGTTTCCTGGCCCTCCCTCCTCCTCTTCCCTCCCCTTCCCCCTCCTCCCTCCTCATCCCACCTCCCCTCTGCTTCTCGCCCCTCCTCCCCCTCCTCCCTCCTCCCTCCCTCCCTCCCTCCCTCCTCCCTCCTTCCTCCTCCCTCCCTCACGCCCTCCTCCTTCCCTCACTCCTCCCTCCTCCCTGGCCCTCCCCCCTCCTCCCCCCCCTCCCCTCCCTCCTCCCTCCTCCCCCATCCTCCCCCCCTGCCCCAGCTTCTCAGTCCCCCTTCTCCTCGCTCCCCCTCGCTCCCTTCCTCCTCCGTCCTCCCTGGCCTTGCCGCCTTCCGCGGGCCGCCCCGTTGCTCCGCGCAGGGCCGGCCGCGTAGGGCGAAGGAGCTCTGTACCGACAGCGGCGGCCGGCCGCAGAAAGCAGGCGGAAAGGTACGGGCAGCGCTGCAATCAAGGAACAGGACAATGAGGAGGAGGAGGAG
>CAUYUJ010014597.1:0-77500 GCA_963575745.1 Prorocentrum cordatum
ATGCCCTCTCTCTCTCTCTCTCTCTCTCTCTCTCTCTCTCTCTCTCTCTCTCTCTCTCTGTATATAAATATATAGCTATCCCACGCATCTCTACTCTCTCTCTCTCTCTCTCTCTCTCTCTCTCTCTCTCTCTCTCTCCTCTCTCATCTCTCTCACCTTTCTGAACGGGGGGGTCTCGGAGTCGCCAGCAACCCAGCGCCAGGCTGCGCTGTCTCCTGCCATGCCCTCGCTCTCTCTCGCTCGTCTCTCTCTCTCCTCTCTCTCTCTCTCTCTCGCTCTCTCGCTCTCTCTCTCTCGTCGTCTCTCTGCTCATATATATATATAGTATATATATATAGCAGTATCACGCATCTCTCTCTCTCGCTCTCTCTCGTCTCGCTCTCTCTCTCTCTCTCTCTCTCTCTTTTTCCTCTTCTCCTACTCTCTCCTATACGCTCTCTCTCTCTCTCTCTTTCTCTCTCTCTCTCTCTCTATCTATCTCTCTCTCTCTCTCTCTCTCTCTCTCTTCTCTCACCCCCACCCCCACTCCTCCTCTCTCTCTTCTCTCTCCTCTCTCTCAACTATTCGTAATGCGTCTTGTATTGATGTATGTACGTGAGTACATGCTGATATGTCTATGCAGGAGTATGCACACGCACGCCTTCCCTACCCCTGCCCCCCCCCCCCCCCCCCCCCCCTCATATGCTACCCCATCTCCCCCCCCGCCAACTGGGCCTGCCTTGCTCGACCAGGGGTCGCCTCTAGCCCAGGCAGTCGTCGGTCGGCCGGCGAGGGGCGGCGGGGGGGAGGGTTGGGGGGGGACAGGAAGAGGGAAGAGGAGGAGCGGCGGGGGGAGTGGGGGCGCTCTGGCTGTGCTGACTGAGCGCCCCGCCACCTGCCAGGGCATTCCTGCCTCTGGCCGAAGCCCCCCGGGATTCCCGGGGGCTTCCTGGGGCCCGGGGCCCAGTTGAGGCCCTGTCAAAAGCGCGTGTCGGCGCGCCTTGGCCTGGCGCCTGGCCACGGGGCCCTCTCGGTGCTGTCTTGGGGCCCTGTTGGGCCCCTCCTGAGGGCCTCTTTGGAGCCCTCCTGGGACCTGTTTATTATTATTGGTATTTATATTATATATATATATATAATATATATATATATATATATACATATATATAAATATATATAGGTGGACCCTCTCTGGGCTCTCTTTGACCCCCCTGGCCCACTGGGCGTAGGAAGGGGGGGAGGGGGGGGTCTCGCTGCGTCTCCCAGCGCCCCCGCCTCGTCGAGAGCCCTCGGGGAAGCGCCAGAATCGTTCCGAGCGGCCCTCTCTGTCCCCAGGTGGAGACGAGGGGCCCAGGCCCCCTGGTTGCGCTATCTGCGCGTCGTTCGATGCCCCGCCCCCCCTCTAGCCGGCCGCCCGCCTGCCTGGAAATTCCGGACCCCTGCAGAACAGTGCCACTTGGATAGATATATTGAATATTTGAAGAGGGACTATGTGACCAAACCCGCAGAAGATACGCGAGCTTTCTTCGCTGCGACCCAGAACCCAGACGAGTTCAACTCGCGTTCAGGCTGCGATGGGGCGTGCCCGTGTTTCAGCCAGGCACCATGGCACGCCTCGCACCTGCGGGGAGTCCAATGCACGATGGCTCACTTGCTTGGAGATGCTGAATTCCCTAATGTTTCCTGTGTACTCTGGGCCTGCAGACGCAGCTGGCGTCGATGCAATGGATTTCAGCGTCTTATAATCCAGCGCGGCGCATGCGATGGCGGGCAATTCGAATCGGCAACTCAGTAATTCTCTTATTAAGCACATTTGCTAACGTGTCGCTCGTGGGCGCGCTGGATCTCGTGCCCGCCCCGGCCCCCGCAGCGGCAGCTGAAGACGAGATGCGCGTTGATCTGCCAGAAGAGTTGAAGCTGAACAAGGGGATTGGAGGCGGCGCACTTCAGCTCCAAATTAAAGAGCACGACATCAAGCAACAGTTCAAAATCAAGGAGGTCGGCAGCTACAAGCGCGCTGTAGATTTGGCCACTTCTGCGCTGGCCGAGCTCAGGGCGGTGGAGGCCAGGTTCAATCGGGCGCGAAACCCGTCTCTGGACGCCCGAAATGGGCACACAGAGAGAATGGGCACAATGCCCAACAGCATTTCCTGTCCATTTTGAAC
The DNA here is from genome assembly GCA_963575745.1 of Prorocentrum cordatum. Taxonomy (NCBI): domain Eukaryota; class Dinophyceae; order Prorocentrales; family Prorocentraceae; genus Prorocentrum; species Prorocentrum cordatum. The sequence continues at coordinate 2,142 of CAUYUJ010014597.1, forward strand.
AGGACTCGCTGTCCGCGCCGCCGCGGCCTGTGTCCATTCAAGACAGAAGGCCGCCTGCCCAACAGCGGCCGCTGTTGGTTTGGGGCAACATTGGTTGTTGGGCATGGTGCCCATTCTGTCCGTGCCCATTTCGGGCGTCTAAACCGTCGCTGCGGACTGTGCTATCTACCCCCCGCTCCCCCCCAGGCCCCCTCTCATCGGGCAGCGCTGTCTGCGCGCTCGGCAGGGGCGGCGGGGGGGCGGGGGGGGGGGCGAATCAGGTTCATGGGCAAGAAAGTCGTGGAACTCGAGGAGCTTGTCAATGAGGCTGGTATCAAGCCTGTCGGCAACAAGTCTAGCTTAATCCGTATACACATGAACAGACAAGCTGGGTCTCTGGTGGCAAACCTCCTGCACGCGAGCACGTTAGGTTCGGGATTGGTGGTCTCTTCAACCAAGAAATTTGATGAGGCTTGCGCGTCGAACACGATCGCCCAACGCTTTACCGACCCCGCCGACCAGGCCCGCGCGCTGGTTGAGGCCCCTCCGAAGCTGCCCCACCCAACCGAGACGCAACCGCAATCTGCGATCGGGAGCTTCGTCGCAGGAAGGCTTGAGAAGATATTGTGTTCGAAGGATGCGCCCGGCACAGTGTATGGATTACTGTTTGGGCCCCACGTTCGAGTGAGCAAGAACCTTGACAATTTTCTCGTGGCGAGAGTGCTTGTATCTACCTTGCTGCGCGCCCTTGCCGCCAGGAGGGAAGGCAGGGGGGCGGGGCCTGCGCGGCGCGAGGCGCCGAGCTCGAACGGAGGCAGGGGGGGGGGCGGGCGAGGTAGAGGAGGATGACAGTTAGCACAGCCTGGGCACGGTGGAGAGCGACGAGGAGAGCAGGAGGACGAGGAGGAGGGGGAGGAGGAGGAGGGCGATGGGGGGGGGGAGGGGGAGGAGGAGGAGGAGGAGGAGGAGGAGGAGGAGGAGGAGGAGGAGGAGGAGGAGGAGGAGGAAGAGGAGGAGGAGGAGGAAGGGCATATTGGAGGCGCCGGCGCCAGGGCGCGTGAGCGGCCCGGGGAGATCGGAAAAAAAAGACAACTCAGGACACATTGTAAGCGTGGCCCCCGCGCGTTCGGGGGGGCGGAGTGCTTCCGTCAGACCGCTGCCTCCCAACTGCTACTACCTCAGAAGGGCTGGCAGAGGGCCTGCGGAGGCTACAACCAGATCTCCATCGCTTCCCAACGTTCAAGGTCACGGGGTGGATCCAGGGGAGCAGAGGGGGAACTGTTCAGCCGAAAGATGTGGCATTCGACGCCCTATTGCCGAGGGCTCAGCCTGGTGTTTCTCTGGCCGGCATTGTGCGCGGGGGCAGCCAGAACCCCCGCGCGCTTCAAGCGGACATGGGCAAGGCCGAGGAGCCAGCCTTGACTGCGAGCCCTGTCAAGGTGGGGATGTTAAATTATTGCCGTCTTGGGGCCCTCTTGGAGCCGTCTTGGGGCCCTCTTGGGGGCCTCTTGGAGCCGTCCTGGGGCCCTCTTGGGCCTCTCCGTAACCCGCCTATATACGCCCAGAGGGCTTGTGGAATCCCCCCCCCCCCCCCCCTCCGCGGGCCGCGCTATCTGCTACCTGCCCCTTGGGGGGGTGCCCTCGGGCAGTGCCATCTGCTATCTGCCCCTTGCCCCCCCCCCCCCCCCCCTGCGGGCCGTGCTATCTGCTATTGTATCTTCCCCACATTCCAATAATATACAGGTGACACTCGAGACGCGCGGAGAGCGCTCCAAGGGCAACGTGCACTATGTCAGCCATGGCCCTGATCCCGACGAGGCTCCCACGATCGGCTTGAACGAACTGACGTCTATGAGGTGGGCTGCCCGGCAGGGCGCGTCATCATCCAGCCCCCCCTCGTATTCCCCAGGCCCTGCGCCTTTAGCTGAGCCTTTAGATGGCGAAGGGGGCGACGATGATGCATTGGGCGTGGAGAAGCAATGCTTGAATACGATTGACAAGTGCATTCGGAGCACGCACGCCAAGGGCAAGTCGGTCAGCGGCCATCTCGCGCGCGTTTTTTCCATGAACAAAACGTTTCAGCGGCGTGGATGCAAGCGCCCTCCAACGGTGGCACCATCTCACCCCTGGCCAGAGCAACGCGATGATGGGTACACTGGGATTCAAGGATGTCCAGGGGGAAGGGGGTATACAGGGGCCCCGCCTGTGCTATCGTCTTGCGCTTGCGATGACGTCTCTCTTTGCTTTCCAAGTGCCCGCCGACCCCTGTATATAGGTAACTGCCATGGGGCCCCATGTGCCCCCCCCCCCCCCCCCCGGTGCCCTCTTGGCCTCCCGGCCCAAGAAAGCCCCAACAGGAATCCAAGAGGACCCCGGGAAAGCCCCGCGACGGCCGCGGGATGCCCACCGGGCGCGCCGGGCGGGTCGCGGGTCAGACGCAGGCGCTGCGCCCGCCCGCCTGCCGCCAGCTAATGCACCGCTGCCGCAGCCAGGACCCTGCCGATCCACGCGCCAGACTCGACGGAGTTGGCGAACAGCCAGCTGCCCTGGATCTCCCCGAAGGAGATCTCTCGCGCGACGAGATCGATAAGCTTATGCACGCCCACCCCTGGATCTGGACATGAGTAGGGCTTCGTGAAATCAGCAGCCGCGCGGGCCCTCGTCGTGGCGTTGAGGGCGCGGGCCCCAGGGGCGCCATCGCCCCGCGCGCGCTATCTGTGCCCCTCTAGAGGGGCCCCAGGCCTGGAGAGCCCGCGGGGTGCAGTGTCCCAGAAGCAACGTGCGAGGATGTCTCGGGCGAAACGGGCTGACCACTCGGGAGATAGATAGCACGCGCAGCGGCCGCCAGGCCGCTTTCCTAGCTGCTGCCCCCCCCCCCCCTGTCCGATTTCCAGGGTCAGACGTTGAGCATGCGGGCGGCCCCGCTGGGGCCTTCGGTGGAGCTCCCTGCGGGGCCACGAGCCGAGTGAGGGGCGCGCCGAAATGGGCGTGCGCGACGCATGCGGGCGGCCCCGCTGGGGCCTCTGGTGGAATTCCCTGCGGGAGGAAAAGGATGGGAGGAGGGGGGGATGTTGCACTCCTGCCCTCCACGCACTCTCTCTCTCTCTCTCTCTCTCTCTCTCTCTCTCTCTCTCTCTCTCTCTCTCTCTCTCTCTCTCTCTCTCTCTCTCTCTCTCTCTCTCTTCCTCTCTCTCTCTCTCTCTCTCTCTCTCTCTCTTCTCTCTCTTCTCTCTCTCTCTCTCTCTCTCTCTCTCTCTCTCTCTCTCTATCTCTCTCTCTCTCTCTCTCTCTCTCTCTTCTCTCTCTCTCTCTCTCTCTCTCTCTCTCTCTCTCTCTCTCTCTCTCTCTCTCTTCTCTCTGTCTCTGTCTGGGGGGGGAAGGCCTGCTTCGACGTGTTCTCGGCGGGCGTGAGCAACAAGGTGATCAGCCACAAGATCAAGGGCATGGCCGCGTCGCCTCCCGCCTCTTCTCCCATCGCCACCCTGAAAGCCAGCGAGCGATCGTCGCCGACGCGCCCTGAGGGGCCCCGGGAGAAGAGGAGGGCTCGAGCAGAGCTGAGATTCGACAGACTGAAGAGCTTGCATGGGAAAAACGAAACTGCTCGGTCCCACGCCAAGGGGCCCAGGCGTCGCAGGGGTGCTCCCCCGCCAGGCCAGGGCCCCAGCGCTACGTCACCTGCGCCACTTGCCAGCGACCAGGGCGCCAGCGCTTCCCCGCGCCCCCCGCTTGCGGACAGCCAGGGCGCTGGCACTCCATCGCCTGTCCAGCCTTCAGGCAGCCAGGGCACCGACGCCCCATCGCCCGCCGTGCTTGACGACGGCCAGGGCGGCTCGAATCCAGATGGCCAGATTGTGGAACTTTCTGCAAAACAAGCGGGACGAGCAGCGAATGAGCACGATTCCCAGGCCATGTTCAAAAAGATGCAGATCATTGATGATCTGGCTTTGCCGCAATCCACCTGACCAGGCCGTGCTAACTGAAGTGCTATTCCCCCTCGTCGTTTCTCGTTGAGTCGCTGCGCATCCTCCTCATTCCTCGTTTCTCTTCCTCCTCAATATGTCGATGTTGCTTCCTCCTCTTCCTCCTCCTCCGCCCAGTGGCCCGGCCGCCTGCCTGCGCCATCCCCTCCCCCGCCTGGTCGCCGCCAGGTCCAACGGGCTTGCCTCGACCAACGAGGCACCGAGATGGCTCCAAGAGGGCCCCAAGAGGGTTCCAAGAGGCCCCTGGCCCCCCAAAAAAAAACAATGTGTGGCCATGCTGTTTTTTTATGTAGATTCTTTTGGGGGCTTCTGAAGAGCCCCCAGGAGGGGCTGGCTCTCGGGCTTCTCCATGCGCTGCCAGGGGCTGCATCTGGGAAGACGCGCGATGGATTTCTATCAACGCATGGATGGCCCTCCCGGAGCCCGCGAACGAGCGGCTCTAGCAGAGTTCCCTGCATCTTTGAAGAGGACAATGATTCATCGTTGGATCGCCTCTTCCAAGAAGTATTATTGGGGCTTGCTCCCAGCGAGGGAAAACAAAAAAAAGCGAAAGAGGCGCCCAACTGGTTTAAGAAGGCGATGCATTTGGCCGCGAAGAGCGCTCGACCCGACAACTTCACTGCGGCCCATGGAAATCCAAATCCTGCTAGATAAGTGGCTGCGCGGCAGGGCCCAAGCGTTGGATCACCGCGATGCACTCCGGGAGCAGCTTTCCACTAAAAACATCGTCGAAAGGGGCCGAGAAAGTGATCAGCCGCTACAACCTCAGGGCCACGAATACAAACAAACAGCTCAGGCATTGGATCGCCGCGTTGCCCGCAACGACCGCCGCCCCCCCCGTGCCGCGTCCACCCCCGAAAATTGAGTTCAGCCACGTGTCAAGGTCAACATTGCCCGCGAGACATGCCGGGCGCCTGTTCTGCCAGGCCGCGGACATCAATCCGACTAGGCTGCAGGTTCAGTGGGAACATGGGTTCCCGAGGGCTCGCCAACAACAGCAGAGAGGTTTGTCGAATAAGGAAGCTTGGAGATATGTGATACAGAAACTAGGGCAGCAGAGACTAGCGCTGCGGCACGACATCGACGATCTGAGATCAGCTTTGGTTGCATATGTGGCCTTTGGAATCAGCACGTCGGGGGTGGAGCAGAAGTTTAGCCTGGCTGCGCTCAAGTTTAACTGTCGCCAACTCTCCTCAGACGCGCGCAGCGAGGACATGTTTCTCAAGATCGCTCTGGACTTGCCCAATCGTGACCTCGACGAAATCATTGACAGTGCCCGGCGGATTTGCCTTGAGACCTGCGGGCGTCCTGTAGTGAGGAAGTTTCCGCGCGTCGACAAAGGGGTTAAGAGACCGCGAACAGTGATGAAGGAAGGCGAAGCCGAATTCATTCGTCAGCGCCGCAAGGCTGCGAGGCTCGCTGTTTCGGATACAGCGGCTGGCGATTCGACCAGGGAGGTCGGACCAGGCTCGAACTGGGGCGCCACGCACCAGAAGGAGCTCGACTTCTTGAAGAACAAGCATAATACCAAACGATGCATTGCATACTCGGAGAACGTCCTCCTACCACAGGAAGTGACGCATGCTGTTTGCGAAGACGCAGCCGCTAAACACAAGAAGCAACTTGCTGATCAATTGGCCAGGTCGCGTAAGACAGAGCGCGCGCGATTGGCCGCGCTGGGCGCGCCAACGGCCAAGCTCCTAGAAGCTATCAAGGGGAAGCCTGTTTTCGTGGAGATACCTTGCAGGTCGCCAGGGGTGGCGGCCGCACTCATCACGCATCGCCTGGAATCAGTGCGGATGCGCGAGGCTGAAGTTTTTGTTTCACAGACACCAGGGCGCGCTGGCCCGCTCATTACCGCTGCATCGGCGTTCGAAGGGGGATATGAAGATACCCCCGGGCTTTTAATGTCAGGCCGTTTTGGCGCTGGGGTCAAAATGCTGCCAACGTACCATTTGAAGAAAGTAACGTTTGTGAGCACCGAGTTCAGAGACACGCAGCGTACGTTCTGCGAGTTTGCACAGAACTTAACCAGGCACACCCCAGGCTGCAAATGGAGGCTTGGCGGGTTTAACTGGCCAGCGTTGAAGAAGGCGCACGCGCCCGGCAACCTCTTCGCACTAGTCTCGTCGCCAGAGGTGGCACAACCTGCCTTTCATAACCATCGGAACACATTCACGGTCGATTCGTTCTTGACGAGAATCAGGTGTGTTTGCATGTCCAGTTCTGCATCGGGCTTGCGGTGATGCTGTGGAAAAAATGCCTGGGCATCAATATCAATCGATACGAGGTCGAGTGGGTCAGACTGTGAGTTATGAACTTGGGTGTGTCTGAATATGAGTGAGTATGCGTCGTCACGTTACGTAGCCATCTTGTGTTCAAGGCTGCCAAAGTATCAGCATTCATTGGCGGGCTGTCCAGCCCCACGCAAAAATGCAAGACGCAGCGTCGGTTTTCCTCGGCGGCCGTTCGGACGATTACGTAGACCTCGACCAGGGCGGCGTCATCCATGCGATTCGCTGTGAAACAAATGTGAAGATGCGCACGTTGGCGGAGGCGGCGCACATCCTGATTGACGACGACACGTTCCAGCATCACGTGAACAAGGACTTCAGCGACCTGACCATGATCGCAGCCCAGTGCCCGGGCGCTGACGGCCGCAGCGACATGCCGATCATGCTGACCGAGAAGATCGAGCGCACCCAGCAGATGTGGTGGGCGGCCGAATGGGAGTTTACCACTGGGCTCAAGAAGGAGATGAAGGCCAAATGGGACGAACTCCACGGCAAGCGCCAGGGCGAGTTCAGCGAGAAGTTCGACCAGGGCGAGTTCCGCAGGGCGGCGAAGGCCGTCGGCTTCGCGGTGGCAACTGGCGCCGACTGGGTCGCCGCGTCTGCCGCGGCCTGCCCGCCCATTGAGAGCCGCAGCCGTTCGCCGCCGAGCCGTGCACGTACGCGCGATGAGGGGCTGGATTTTTCTGACACGTTGGATCCGACGCCGCTTCCGGACGATGACGCGCAGCAGACGTTGCCATTGAGGGGCCCCCGGGAGTCCGACGAGGATTCAGATAAGAATTAGTGCTTCGTCGTAGGAGCGCGGGATTTCTGTGGCTGCTTCGGCCGCGGCTCTCTGGAGCGCAAAGGAAAAATCATAATTCCTCCTCCTCGCCCTCATCCTCCGCATCCCCCATCCTTCCTACGCCCTCCCTTTCAACCGCCACCTCCCCCCTCCACGACGCGCGCGCGCTCCGCCAGTCCTCTGACAGTTGAGCGACAACCGACTTGGTTGGGGGGGGGTGCCCCTCCCCCGTGGCTCCGAGACGGCCCCTGCGATAACCTGAAGCATCGCCATCAGCATTCAAACACTCATCGCGGCCCCAATGGTTGGCCCAATCATGATCTACGCGCTCCTCATTGCATCGTCATTCGCCCGCCCGTTCCAGGTCAGGTTAGCTCGGGCCCAACGATTGCCGCCGCGACCAACCACGTGGCGGCCGACGACGGCGGCGCCAGCATCGCCTACACCTTAGCAATGGCCATCCTCGTCGGCGGCGCAGTCCAGAGCGCGATTGCGATATGGCTCTGGGAGCGGCTGTGCCCGAAACGTCCGACGCCGACTGACGCCGCGACCATCCACGCGGCGGTGCCGACGCCGACCGCCGCCATCCACATGGCGGCGCCGCCGCCGACAGCGACGCCGACGCCAGCGGCGCCGACCGACGCCGCGGCGCCACCGCCGACGCCAGCGGCGCCGACGCAGATGCCGATGACGCGAACGGTATCTACGCAGAGCCAAACCACCTGCAAATGGCGGTGGAATGAGCCTAGGTTCGTGCCGCCCCCGGAGAACTCTCACGGCGTAGGGCTGATCGACCCTTTTTGGAATCCGCGCCGTGGCTGACCCAGGACACGGCGGAATTTGCACGTGCGTTGGGAATTAACGCATCGGCTGCTTCGGCCGTAGCACTGAAGAAAAACATCGCCATCGCAACCTCCATCTTCGCTCTCTCGTTCCTCCGCCTCGACTTCCCATTCCATCGTGCGTCCTTCTGCCCCTCCCATCCCTCCCTTGCGATGCGAGATATCATTGGCGGCCCACCCCCCCTCCTCCTGCCCCCCCCCCCCCCCTCCTCCTCAGTGAGATGCTTCGCCGAGGCCCGAAAAGATAAGTTCAGCACGGATGCCCCAGAAGGACCCATGTTATATGTTCAGCCATGATAGGCTCAGCATGGAGGCTCGAAAATGACCCATTATAGGTTCAGCAAGGGGACCCAAACATTACCCATTATGGGTTCAGCTTGAAAGGGCCCTCCTCCCCATGCTTTGAATGGGCCCTCCTCCTCATCAACACCCCCTGCTCCAGCGCGCCCCAGGCCACCCCCGCTCGGGCGTGGGCGGGCCATTGGCTGCTTCGACCACGCCGCTCCCGTCCTCCCTTCTCCTCCTCCGTAGCCAGTTTCTGACTCAATTTGAACGGGCTCCACTCGTGTTTAATTGCGTGAGCGGGCCGTCCCATGACTGGGGCATACTGCGCGGCGCGCACGGCGTTCGATACCACGTGGTCGGGCCCCGCGGCGGGCCCTACACCTCCCGCCCGATATTGACGCCGAGGGAGCCGGCGGCGCCCTCCGAGGTCCAGGACGCGGAAACCCTTTTTAAAAACACAGGGAACATGAACCCCAGTACCCCCATGGAGACTTTTCGGCGCTCTTGGACCGATGGGAGCTCGAAAACGCGAGAAGCCAAAAACATTGAGAATAACATTGAACATATACGACTTTGGCCTCTCCGGGCCGCACCGCGATACCTATCAGACTTCTTGGGGTCTCTTGGAAGCCACCTGGGAGCCTCGAGAGCCGTCGGAAGGCTGACTTGGGCTGCTCGGGGGCGTCTTGGACCATCCTTTCGCATTCTGGGGGGCGTCTTGGGCCCTCCTGGAGCGCTGTGGAGGCTGCCCAGAAAGGCTGGGGCAGCAGTGCCGGGAGCGCCCCCGAGATGTGGCCATATCTTTTCAGCGCGTTCCAGGAGCATCTTCCCGGAACGCGCTCGTGGCAGGGCGCCCGCGTCCGAGGACGTCGGCATGGGAAACCGCAGCGCGTGATCATTCCAGCGCGTTCCGGCGAAGACCGTCCGGAACGCGCTTGGGCAATCGCTGGGTTTGAGGAAGGCGAGCGGGAACCGTTCAGGCAGTTTGGGATGCTCGGGGCAAGAGGCGGAAGCCATTCTCAGAAGACATGCGGTCTTCCTGAAGCCGTCTTGCAGAAAACAAAAGAAAAATAAGACCCTGCAGTCGTTCCTGGAGCCGTCTTGGAGCCCTCTTGGGCTGCCCTGGAGCCTGTTGGAGCCCTCTGCGGAATGGTCTTGGAGCCCGCGCCGAGGATCTGGAAAATGTCCGGGACCATCGCGGCGGCCTCCGAGGCCCGGGACGCCGAACCCCCGTGAAAACACAGCGAAAATGAGTCCCGGTACTCGGATGGAGGGTCGGGCAGCTGTTTTCGGGCCCCTGGGTTAGAACCATCGCGCGCGCTTCGCGCGCGCGCTCAGGTTCTAGCCCAGGCCGGGGGGGCGCTGGGTGATCTTGGACAACGCTATCAAGCACAGGCGCGCGACGGCATCTGAGGATCTTCTGGGGTGTTCCGCATGCTTCGTCAACTGGCTGTTGGAGGCACCTGTTGGGTGCTTCTTGGGGTGGCGTCTGAGGGTCCCTTGGGGGCATCGGCTCTGCAATCTGAAGCCGTCATTGGCCGTCTTGGCTGCGTGGAGGCCCGACTTGAGGCCACCTGCGGCCAGATTGAGGCAATCCGGAATCCTCCCAGGGGCCTCCTGGAAGCAGTTTTGACGCATCGAGGGTACCCTTGGGCTATTTGAAAGCCTCTTGGACGTCTCCTGGTGGCCTTTTAGGCCCTCGGGGAAGCTTTTGGGGTCCTCGTCGGACCACTTTGGGGCCTCTTGCGGCCTCCTGTGGGCCTTGTGGGGGGGCCGCTCTGCTGTTGGGTCGCGTTCCCCTTCTTGGGCCTCTCTTGGGGCTCTTGGGGCCCTCTCGGGCCGTCTTGGGCGCCTCAAGCACCGTTTTGGGGCCCTCGCGGGCCGTCTTGGGGCCCTCTTGGAGGCCTCTTCCTCTATATGGGAGCGGCATTGGAAGCCTCTTGGGCCGTCTTGGAGCATCGGGATGCCAAAAGGCAGAAAAAAAAACGTCAAAGCCCAATCGTAAAACAATGTGTTGTGCCTCTTGGGGCCGCCTTGGGAGATCTCCTGGAACCTCGTCGGCCCTCTCGGGAGCTTCTTGGGGGCCTCTTGGATCCGATTGGGGGCCTCTTGGGACTTCCCGAGACCCTCTCGGGGTAGAAAGCTCGGATTCTCGGTTCGTGTTTCCCTTCTTGGGCCTCTCTTGGGGCCGTCTTGGGGCCCTCTCGGGCCGTCTTGGGCGCCTCAGGCACCGCCTTGGGGCCCTCGTGGGCCGCCCAGGGCCCTCTTGGAAGCCTCTTCGGCTATCTTGGAGCTGTCTGGAGGCCTCTTCCTCCTCCTCGTCCCCCTCCTCCTCCTCCCACTCCAGCTCTCTCTCCTCCTGATCTTCCTCCTCCTCCTGCAGCGTGTTCCGGAAGGCTCCCGCCGGAACATGCTGTGCACAAGTGCTGTCACTGCTGCCGCCACCGTGCCCTGGGTGGTGGGTCAGAGGCCTCATGGGTGTTGCTTTGGATCTCGTGGTTGGCCTGTCGGGGACGTCGTGAAGGCAGTTTCGCAGCTTCTCGGTAGCCGTTTTGGGACCGTTGTGGCGCCTCCTCGGGGCTGTTTTGTGACCTCTGTAGGCCTCGTTTGGGCCTCCTGGGTGCCTGTTGGGGGCATCCTGGGGCCTCTTGGGGGCTCCTTGGGGCCTCCTGGGGCACTCTTCAAGCCGGAGGGTCGAATTTTGGAGTCGTGGTCCCCCTCTTGGGCGCATCTTGGGGCCGTCTTGGGGCTCTGTTGGGCTGTCTTGGGCGACTCTGGGGCCGTCTTGGGGCCCTCTTGGGCCGTCTTGGGGCGCTCTTGGGGGCCTATTGAGCCGTCTTGGAACGTCGGACAGCCGAAAAGGCTGGAAGGCCAAAATCGGTCGAAAACCTTCGTAAAATTGACGATTTCGGCCTCTGGAAGCGCTCTGGAGAGGCGTCTTGAAGCGTCGTGGAGTGCCTTGGGGCGCCTCTCGGGCCGTCTTGGGCCTATCTTGGGCGTCCTGGAGCGGTCTTTCGGCGACTCGGGGCCCGCTTGGGCCGTCTTGGGAGCCTCTGGAGGCCCTCCTGGCCCATGGGGGGTCGGAGGCGGCGGCCTCCGAGGCCCAGGACGCGGAAACCCTATAAAAACACAGGGGAAATGAGCCCCGGTCCCGCCATGGGGGGTGGGGGCACCTGTCCCGGGGCCCCCGGCCTCGCCCCCAGGGATATATATATATATATATATATATATATAATATATATATATGTATATATATATATACATATGGGGATGGGGGGGACTTCTCCCGCTCGCCAGGGGCCCCCTCGCCGCCGCCAGTGGCTCTTCAGCGAGCGTCGCGGCGCGCGCCGCGGGCCCCTTGCCCCCCTGGCCTCAGAAGCATCGGCATCGGATGTTGCTGCTGCTCGGCTCGGTGCTCTTGCTGCTCAGCTTCATTGCCGGCGTTTGGATCGGTCGTCGCTGGCCGAGGGCCCCTGAATCGAGCCCGACTCCGCCGATGGCCCCTGGATCGACCGCAAATCCACCGCCCCCGCAAGCTGTGGCGCTTCCACCGCTTCCACCGGAGCCGCGCAGGAGGGCCCCTGAGCCGAGCCCGAACCCTCCTCCGCCGCCAGAGCCGCGCCCGAGGGCCCCTGGATCGAGCCTGAGCCCGAACATTGTGGTGACCACGCCCCATGGGAAGGTCTTCCACTTGCGGGACGATTGCCATGGCCTGAACTTATCTCGCGATGCTGCTGGGGGTTGGCAACGTGGGGGTCCGCCCAGGCCTGAATCTCTCTCTCTCTCTCTCTCTCTATATATATATATATATATATATATATATATCCGCCCCCCTGCCCTGCCTGTGCTTTCTCCTCACCCGTACCGTGCCCTGCCTGTGCTTTCTCCTTCCCCTCTGCCCTGCCTGTGGCGCCTCCTTCCCCCTCCTCCCCACCTCCCTCCCTCTCCTCTTCCCCCTTATCCCTCTTCCTCCTCGCTCCTTCGACTCCTCCTTTTCCTCATCGCCCCCTCCCTCCACCCCCCTCTCCTCCATTTCGTCCTCGACTGGAAAAGCGACCCCCCAGTTCGCAACCCTGTTTCCAGCTGCTGCCTGGACCGCAGGGGTTTGAAATATTTGCCAATGTGCAAGATATGCGCCAAGTGCAAGTAGGCGCCCCGCCTGTTCACAGGGGGGCCATTTGTTAACAGTGACTCCGACTCTGCCTGTACCATGCCTCAGATTGGAAGGGCGCATTCCTCCTCCTCCTCCTCCTCCTGCTCCTCCTTCTCTGCCTCGGATGCCCAGGAAGGGAGAGGAGAGGAGAGGAGGGCGATGTGGGAGAGGAACGGAAAAGGAGGAGGAGGAGGAGGAGGAGAAGGGTTCGAAGGGGAATATATATATATATATATATATAGGTGTCCAGCCCTTTATAAATATGTATATATATATATATATATAGCTGCACCCCACCTGCTGGGCTGGATCCATTCTGCGACACCTGGAGGGGTAGGTTTTCAGGCCTGAAACTAGACCGCCAGACGATAGCACAGATCCAGCCCTAGCAGTGCCCCACCCCGCGAGGAGTAGTTAGCACACGTTTTCCAAGGAGTAGTTAGCACATGCTGGGCTGGATCCATTCTGCAACCCCTGGAGGGGTATGTTTTCAGGCTTGAAACAAGCCAGAAAGGAGATAGCACATTTCCAGGCTGTGCTAACTACACCTTGGACGACTTGTGCTAACTACTTGTTCCTGACTATAAGCAAAAGAAACTGAAGTAAAGCATGTCATCGGTATCGCCATCGTTGAAATTCACAACGGCATGATGAAGGGCGAACCCATCTCCTGCTGCGAATATGTACTGCGTGACCCATTTCGGCCGACCCGGGCCCCTCTTGGCCCGTCATTGGGAGCTGTGCCCGTCTTGGGGCTCTCAAGGGACCCTCTCCGACCATGTAAGGATTCCGGTGGCCCACATCGGGCCCCCTGGGGACTCTCTTTGGGTCGTCTTCGTCTTGGAGCTCTCTTGCGCTGCTTGAAGCTCTCTTCAGGCCGTCTTTGTTGGGGCCCTCCTGGGGGCCTCTGGGGCCGCGCGGGGCCAATTTGGGGAGCCTTTGGGGCCGTCGTGGCCGCTGTTAGGTTTCTATGAAAGAATACCCTGGAATTCTACGCTTTTTTATCGGAGATGCTTAATATTCGCCGTTGGGGGGCCCGTCATGGGGACATGAGCCCGTCTTGGGGCCTTCTTGGGGCCCACTCCGACCATGTAGGGATCCTCCGGTGGCTCCCTCGGGTCCTCTGGGGACTCTTGTGGGCCGTCTTGGGGTTCTCTTGTGCTGCTTGGAGCTCTCTTCAGGCCGTCTTGGGGCCCTCTCGGGGGCCTCTTGGGCCGTCTGGGGCCGATGTTGGGAGCCTCTGGGGCCGTCGCGGCCGCTGTTAGGATCCCAGAGTGTGCCCTTTTCCATAGGAAACGATAGGAAACGCTTGATGTTTGCCGTCGGGGGTCCTTCTCGGCAGGGTCTTTGCGGCCGTCTAGGCGCAATCTTGGGCTGTCTTCGAGCGCTCGTGGGCCGTCTTACGGCCATCTCAGTGTGCTCTTCAGCCATCTTCCAGACAACCTAGGGAGGCCTCTTGGGCAGAGCCCCTTCTTTTTTCTCTCTCTATCTCTCTCTCTCTCTCTCTTTCTGTTTCTTGTGTCGGTCATAAGCTTTTGAAAAGCTAGTCCCGAAATCCCAAGAGCCCAGGCTACCCTCTCTCGCGGTCTCGTGGCTCACCACCCTACAGCTAACCCCCCTCTACCAGGCCCTATCTCTTCAGCGAGGTTTCCACCGCCTATGGGGGGAACGCATAGCGGCTTCCCAGGCCGGGGACCGCGGAGAGTAGGCGGCCGAGGGGGGGTTTGCGAAACATGTGACCGAGACCGATAGGGGAGTAACCCGGGGGACTACTGACTGGGCCTCTGCGAGACTTTTATGCATGGTGTCCCAAATTTCAGGGTGTGGAAGGTGGGCCGAAACGGCTGCCGTGCATACAAGCTCGACCGACGAAACGATCGACCCGCTACCCACCTTGCCCAAACATCTACCGTAAACGTTTGGATGTTTGGGCAGGCGGGGAATCTGTGGGGGGCCTCCTGGGGACTGTTGGGAGGCCTCTTGGGGGCCTCTCGGAGGCCTCTTGGGACCTCTTGGGGGTCTCTTGGGGGCCTCTTGGGGGCCTCTTTGGGGTTCCTGGAGGACTCTTGGGAGATTCGTGGGGCCTCGTGGGGGCGTCTTGAGGGCGATCCTAAGGTCTCAGCTCTCCGTCGGAGGGCGAGAAGGCGGGAAGGGAACAATCATATAGACTTCCCCTGGGGTCCCTCTGGGGCTGTCTCTGGCGTCTCTTGAGCCGTCTGGAGGCTCCCTTGGGCCGTCTGAGACCCCTGCAGACCGTTTTTGGGGTGACTGGGTCTGGGGCAGCCTGGACGACTGTCTGATGGCCTGCGGGGCAGATTCGGGATTCAGAAATGCGTACCTGGCCCCAGGGCTGAACCTAAACGGTGTTGTTCGTTTTCGTTTTGTTTTCGTCTTCCCTCGTTTTTGTCTCGAATCCGCCATTACCGCAAAACGAATTCGAAACGAAAAACGGCCCACGAAATCACCAAAAACACCGTTTAGGTCCAGCCCTGCCTGACCCCTGGACCTCCCATTTGCGGTCGTGGTCCCAGCCACGGGGCCCCCAGGCCCGGTCCGCCGCTGCATGTGCAAGCAGCGACTGCCAGCGGGGGCCCCCAAAAGCAGCAGGTCGAGCCATTGCAGCGTGGATGCGTAGGCAATGTGGTGTGAGCCATGCGGTGCGAGGTACGCGGTGCGAGAGACGGCGCCGACTGCGTGGCGAAGGCTGTGCGGTGCGGCATGCGTGAGCCGATGGTGCAAGTCGCGCGGTGCAGGCCGTGTGGCCTGCACTGCGTGGTGCAAGACGCGTGGTGCAGGAGGAGGAGGAGGAGGAGGAGGAGGAGGAGGAGGAGGAGGAGGAGGAGGAGGAGAGGAGGAGGGAGGAGGAGGAGGAGGAGGAGGAGGAGGAGGAGGAGGAGGTGGAAGGAGGAGGAGGAGGAGGAGGAGAGAGGAAGGAGGAGGAGGGGGCGCCCACGAGGCGCCCACCTGGTCGAGCCCCTGCCGCGGCACCCGCCGCGGCGCACGAGGCGCCCAAAAGGGAGCGACGCCGCGGAGCCGGGCGAGGCCGCGGCGGGCCCACCTAGGCGCACGCGGGGCGCCCGCGGGCGCCCACCGGGGCCATCCTCTCCTCCTCCTCCTCCTCCTCCTCCTCCTCCTCCTCCTCCTCCTCCTCCTCCTCCTCCTCCTCCTCCTCCTCCTCCTCCTCCTCCTCCTCCTCCTCCTCCTCCTCCCTCCCTCCCTCCTCCTCCTCCTCCTCCTCCTCCTCCTCCTCCTTCCTCCTCTCCTCCTCCTCCTCCTCCTCCTCCTCATCCTCCTCCTCCTCCCCCGCCCCCGCCCCCCACGATTTCTGAGGGGGAGGGTGGGGTTCACACCGTTCGGGAGCTCCCGGGCGAGGTGAACCCCACCCTCCCCCTCAGAAATCGTGGGGGGCGGGGGCAGGCTTCGCACGTGGCCCCCTACACCACCCGGGCACGGGGCGGAGCCCCGGCCGACCCGGCCAGGTCCCGTACGCGGGGGAGGAGCACGAGCACGTGAGCGCAGGCTCTGCCTTAGGGGACGGCTCTCCTCTCCCACCCGATCCTCTGGAGCACCGAGGCGCCCACCTCCGCGTGCTGTTTCCCTACAGACAGGACTGGTCCGAGCTGTTTGTTTTTGATCGCGTGCTGTGCCACTCCGAACGTTTTCGGTCCTTCCTAGATGGCGTTTCCGCTGCAGCGTGAGCCTCATTTCAATATCGGGGCTTTGCTCCCGTCGTTCAGAATGGCGCTCTCGCCTGAGCGCGTGCCACTTCTCTGGATCCGAGTCCTTCCTCATCACTGTCGCACCTGTCATTTCCCCTCCTCAGCCTTCCCCTGGTCATCCTGCTTATCCCGCTCCATCCACTCCAGTTCCTCCTGCTGCTGTTCGTCCTCCTCCTCCTTCCTCATCCTTTTCATCCTGCTTCCTGCGAATCTTCCTGCTCATCCAAAACACCTCCTCATCATCCTCATCCAATGTACGCAGCTCCCCTTCCGAAATCCAGGGATCCTGCCTTCTCTCCACCCTCCTCCCTCGCTCGAAGGCCCCCAGGAATCTTCAAAGGTCCCCCGCGGCCCTGGGCCTCCCAGGTCCCGCAGGGTTCTCTGGGCGCCCCCACGCACAGACGAGAATCTGATCCTCGATCGTCCCGCCCCTCTCAAGAGCGGCGAACATGCAAGTGTTGGTAGGGCTTCGGGTGGCGCACAGACGGCCCCCCCAGGCATTCCTGCCCGGCTCGACAGGCCCCCGAGTAGTCGCAGCTGGTCTCAACAGGCCTCCCAAGCAGTCTGGAGTGGTGTCAACACCCGGCGCCGCCTCCAGCAGCGGCCCTGGGGCGCTCCGCTCTCTCCAGGGCCGCGGCGCTGAGACCGCCCCCAGACTACTCGGGGGGGCCTGCCATGCCCAGCTGGCACTGCTCGGGGGGCTGCTAAGGCCAGCCAGGACTACCTGGGGGGCTGTCTGCACGCAGCCCGTCGCTACCAGTCCATATCGGGCGCGATCCCGTGGATATGCGGTCGCACGGATCTGTTCCGCGCGGGGCATCGCGGACCAGAAACGCCCCGTGTCCACGTCTCGCGGATTAAAGGCCTGGCCCACGAAGCCGAGGAGGAGGAGGAGGAGGAGGAGGAGGAGGAGGAGGAGGAGGAGGAGGACTGTGCCCCGCCCGCGACCCCCGCCTGGCCCGCGACCTGCGGGCGCCAACCCCGCGGCGGCCGCGACTCGGGCGCCCGACCGCTGCCGACCGCCGCGGCGCGCGCGACCGCGCCGCGCGCCACTGGCGCAGCTGGCGCGCGCGGCGCCGCGGCGGCCGCGGCGAGGGCTCCGCGGGGCGCCTGGCGGTCGTCTCCTTCGTCGCTCCTCGGCCGTAGGCTGTCGGTCGCCGCCGCCGCCGCCGCCGCCGCAGGCCGCCGCCGCTGGTCGTCGGTCGCAGGCGGCGCCGCGCGCGCACATCTGGGGCCCTGGCTACAAACCCGAAAGGACACCAGACCCTGAAGGACCCCAAAACCCTAAAGGACCCCACATTATGAAGGACCTCAACCCCCAAAGGACACCAGACCCTAAAGGACCCCAAACTATAAAGGACCTCGAACCGGGGGTGGGAACTTCTGCTCCACGCGTCGCGTCGGCGGCCCTGGCGACGCGCTATGCCCTGCAGGTAGGTGGACACAATGTCGCTCCGCCCCGCGCCGCGGGAGGCTGGGCAGAGCTCGGGATGCTGACGCTCAGGGAACAGGGACTGCGTGGTCAGCGTGTCGCGCCGAGGCGCAGTGGGCCAGGACTGGCGGCGCGACGCGCTGGGCGCTGGCGCTCCTGACCGTCGGGCGGAGAGTCGCGATGAGCAGCTCCTGGGCAAAAGGAGCACCCTCCGCCTCCTCCTCCTCCTCCTCCTCCTCGTCCTCGTCCTCCTCCTCCTCTTCCTCCTGGCCCCTCCAGATCGGCTCCTCCCACAGCCCCACCTTGGGCCTGCACGCTCCTCTCCTTGCACAGCCGCCCGTCCCCCCCCGACGGAGAGCGTGCCCCCAGGCAGGCTGCGCCGCTCGCCAGGCCGGCGCGCGAGGATCGACCGCGTCATCACCCGGGTGACTCCAACCTAAGACCCATGGAGGCCCAACCGGAAAGAAAAAAAAATGGGGCGCGCCGAAGAACCCAGGGGGTCCGGTTTCCGCGGAGGAAAGAAAAAAACCCTGGCGATGGGGTTCGAGCACGAGGGTTACCCCCCCCTCAAATTCCGGAAGAGGAATGAACTCCCAGCCGCGGGGGTGCCCGCGCGAGGGGCCCCACCCCCCCAAGCGCAACCAGAGGAAGAAAAGCGTGAGAGCCGAGACTGTAAGTGCAATGCAACAACACCTTAATCGCGGTTGCACTAGGGATTTGTATTAGTACGGGAACAACTGAATTACAGCCGGTGAGGTTTGGGTTCGGGTTCGGGCTTATATATTGGGAACCCAGTACATTGGAAACGCAATATATTGGAAACTCACTATATTGGAAACCCACTATATTGGAAACCCAATATATTCGAAACCCTTAGTGTAGTGGTCCGATATAGGACATGATAGTACCAGTTGTACTCAAGTACGAGTTGTACGGTAGTCGGAGGGGTTCAGGGGTTCCAACGGCAACGCGCGCGGGGAAGAAGGAAAGAAATCCATGCGCCGCCAGGGGTCCCGGGTTTAACGGGTCGCCGCGAAGGTTGACCCCCCGCGGAAAGAAGAAAAGAAATCCGGCTGGGGGGTTGGGGGGTTGAGGGATGAGTCACGGGGGCGATACCGCGTCCTCGCTCTGAGCGCCGAAGGCACCGAGGAAGACCCGCGGCTGTCTATCGGCTCTCGCGGGCCCCCGCCCTCTCGGCGGCCCTGCTCGGGCCTCTTGGGGGCCCCCCGTCGGACCAGAAAACTAACGACGCCACCCCACTTACGGCTCCACGGGGCTTAGCGTACACCAGCAAATTTGGCGTGGGCCTCCTCTTGGCATACTCTGGGGCCCATGGGCCGCGGCGCAACATGGCGGGCCGCAGGTGGGGGGGGGGGGTCGTCTGTTCTGTGGTCGACACCCGTGGCCCTCTCCGGGCTCTCTCGGGAGCCTCTCGGGCCCCTCCTGGGGGCTCTCTTTGAGCTGGGGGCCCGGGGCGCAGCGGTGCGCCTCGCCAGCTCGCGTGCGGCGGCACGCCGCCCGGCACGAGCGCCGCGGCCCAGGATGCGCCTCTGCCGTGGCCCAGGGCGCGCACGCCTCTCCGCGGACGGGACTCGCGGGCCCAAGAGGCGTGCAGCGGGCGCGCGCGACGAAAACGCCTGACCCACGAAACGTACACTGGGGGCACAACTGTCGTCCATGCGTGACCCTCCCGAGATGCCCCTGAGACGTCTGTGTGCCCCTGGGGCCTTCGGGTCATGAAATGTGTCCGTGGGGCACCTGCCGCCAGGCCGGTTTCTTATCTGACATGCTCACTGTATGTTACGCGAGGCCCTCTCGGGCTGATACGGCCTGAGCAGTGCTACTGGGGAGCGTAAGCCAGGAGCCAGGCCCCCCTCTCGCAAATGTGGGCCCTTGGCAGATCATGAATAGCACCGAGCACCTTCGAACCAATTCGCCCTCGTCGCTTTGATGCCCCGACTCAGCGTTGCGCACGTGTCTCACTGCTCTGCCAACGCCAGGGAGTGTCCATGGGACCAGTCGGGGCGGCGAGCGGAGGAGTGGACCGCAACAAGACCCTCGAGTTTTTACTGTATGGGCGAGCGCGAAGCTACCCCAAGCCCACCGCTGCCTCCGTTGGAAAAAGCCGTGCCCTCTCCCTCGTTCGCCTTACTTGTGCCCCTTCGAATCATCATGCATCATCCTTTGCCTCTGATGGGACGGAGGCTGCCCCGGTCGATTGCTTAGATGCCACTTCGCATAATCGGAGTGAAGGGGCCGAGCGGTCTTGCAATGCCCCTGAGTGCGTGGCTGAAGTGCATACGATTCGCCTACCGACCCGTCGAAAATCTAAGCGCGACCCACCCATATCAGCACCTTCGAAACATGAGCGCCTGCTGCGGGCTCGTGTTTAGAACCATGTGCGCCTGGGTCGGGCTTCTTAACATTGGCTTTCGAGCCTTCGCCCGATCACTCTCGTCCGCAACTGCGTGGGCTATGGCATTGAAGACTGACGCGCCCAAGCAGCTCCTGATTCGACTACACGCAAGAGTGACCCTGAGTAAGAGTGACCTCTGGTGCGCGGCTCTTGGGGGGCCGCGGCGGAACCAACACACCAGTACGCAAGACGCTGCTACCGCATCGCGTTCGGCGATCGGGGGACCCCACTGGGCCCGCACCAAAGGTCACTCCGGCGAAAGGTCACTCTTACACGAGACCTATGCTGCATCATAGCAGCAATTCGGCCGCTGACTTTCGTCCTGGGCTCGGTTTAGTGAAATGATGAAGTTCGGTCGTTCATTTCTAATCGTGCTCATTTCTAACCGTGCTCGTTTCTAATGGTTCCTGGCCCCCTGGTGGCCAGGAAGAGGTCCAGGACAGAAGAGTTAGAAAGGAAAGGATCGTGGCCCCCCCCCCCCCCAAAGACCGAAGAACTCCCGAAGACTTAAAAACGAGCAGTGTGTACATCCTCACACGGCACGGCCTGCACTTGGCCCCGAGGGACGGAGGCCTGAAGCGCTCGCCAGATGCGGCCCTCTCTCCGCCGACCGCTGCGCTGCGCCTGCGGCACACGGCCCACCCCAGCGCGGGCCTGCCGAAGCACGGGACGGAGTGGCCTCCTCAGTCCGAGGCGGAGTCCCAGGAGAGGTACTTCGCATACCTCGACCTGTACGCGCCGTCACTGCAGTAGGCCTCCTTGCAGTAGACCACGTCGCAGTGGAAGCTGCCCTGCGCGCACGCTATCCTGGACTTGGCCGCCGCCCTGCGAGACGCCATGAGGCTGCCCGCCTCCCCGAACACGTAGCTGGTGTTGCGCGCGTCTTTCTTCAGGCCGGTGTAGAAATCTTGCAATCCGGTGCGCTTCCACCGGTCCCCGTAGCGCTTCGTGCAGGCTGCCTCGGCCTGCTCAGCAGTGGTGTGCTCGTTGATCTCATCGTCGACGCAGTGCTTCTCGAGGAAGCAGTACTTCGCGTCTTCGTCGTCGCCGCCCCTGCTGAGCTGCAAACTGCGCCTGCTCGCGGCGGCCTTCTTAGGCTGCGCGTCGATGAGGCATTCCTTCACCGTGCTCTGCCAGAAAGTGTCGTCCACACACCACGACTTGGGGTTGGAGTGGCCATCCCAGCCTGCCACCTTCCATCGAAGCCGCCACAGGTCAGACACGTTCTCGTTTGCCTCGATGCAGTCAAAGGGCGCCTCACACATCCACGGTGTGAGCTGGCAGTCGACGAAATATGCATCCTCGCCACGGTCTGGGTTGATCCCGGCGTCCTCCTGTCCAAAGAAAATCTGAAACAAACGCTGGCCATCGCTCGGACGTCCATTCCCTGTGTTTTTTTCGGTTTCGTGCGTGTTTTTTTTCGTCAAATGATCAAGGATGCTCCTCGATGGCCCTCGCCGAGAGAAAAGTGCACACGTCCGAGCGATGCCAAGAACGTTCATGAGCCGCTTCGCATGACCCCCTTTCCGCCCCGCAGCCCTAACACTGAACAAGCATTCCGAGAGAAGCGGGGCCCGACACATCTGCAAGCCAACACCTCGAACGCAAGTGGCGGCGGAAAATGGGTCGTTTCTCATTCAGGCGCTGCTGTGGCAGTTTTTGTCCTTCCGCCGCCCATCGTCTCCGGGCGCATCGCGATGCCGTGGCCCAGGGAAAACGCGGACACGAGGATCGGGGATGGACAGACCCCCCTTTAGTAAAACGTGGTTTAGTGAAAACGACCTGAGGCCCAAACCTGGCGGGCGCAAGCCTGGAAAATAACGGCCACGGCGCCCTCTCGAGAACCGAAAACGGACAATTCACTAATCGACGTGTCACTGTTGGGGGCTCTGTCCACCCCCGAGAGGATCGTCGCCGAGCCCAGAGACCCGCCCAGCCGGCCTGGCATGGCGGCGTGCGCGGCCGATCCAGCGGGCGATATGTACGAGTACAATATCCGCCCGGCTCTGGTCGGGGCACCAGTGTCGGTTTCGGTTGGAGGAGGAGGAGGAGGAGGAGGAGGAGGAGGAGGAGGAGGGGGAGGTCTGGAGAGGCCCCCCCAAAGAAGGTCCCAAGGGCCAGCTCGGTTGGGTTCCCCGCTGGACTGTTTCCTTGTCGGTGTCTGCTGGAGACTCCAACAGACACCGACAAGGAAAGAGAAACGAAGAGGTACTCCAACTTGGAGTACCTCTTCGTTGATCTTCTGTTGTATCCTGCCTATCTTCTCTTGCCTATACGCACTCACTATACATGCGAACTGCCCCGCAATTGCGGATCAGAGCGAGGTGGCTGGCGCAGGCTGGGTCGCGGGTGGGTCGCGAGTGAGTCGCGGGTGGGTCGCGCGGTGGGTCGCGGCATGGGTCGCGGGGGGGTCGCGGGGGGAGCCGCGGGGAGACGACAACAACAATCATTTTAAACATGTTCGGACTCATATGCTTGCGTGTTAACCAACATGTATATCCCAAACTCTCGATACCTGCCATCTTTGTCTTTGATTGAAATTACCCCCCTTTGGGGGGATATGTTCCTTCCCTGCCATGAGTAATAGGCGCAGTTCCCCAAACAGGAAGAATAGAAATCCGCCGACCCTGTCGGCGTGTGTGAAGAGTTTCGCCGTTCGAATCGTCGTCGCCGTCATTCGTTACTAGTCATATCAATCGTCGTCTTTCTTTGCGCTCTCCTTCCCCTGTGCCCGTCGCCACGCCAGCCGAAGCGAAATTGAGCAACGTCGTACTAAACTCCAAAAAAGACCCCTTCACTTTGATTCCTTCGTGCCGGGAAAGGTGGGGGGGGTCCTGGGTCCGGTCCTGGGGGGAGGGTCCTGGGGGGTCCGGGGGGGGTCACAGGAATGGGGTCCTGGGAGGAGGGTCCCGGCGGCTCCCTCCCAGGGTGTCGTGGAGCCCAAAGAGCCCAAAACGAGCCAACAGTGCCCCGAGAGGCCCCCAAGACTGTCCCAGAAGGCTTCGAATCGCCGAACGATCTGTCTAAGACGCGCTCACGGCCTCCAGACGTCGCACGAATCTTGCAAGACGCCCCAAGAAGCCTCCAAGAGCACTCCCAAGAGGGCCCCACAAGGAAAACTCATCAAAGTCCCATACGTAAGTTTTTGATGCGTTTCGGCGTTTTTGCCTCTTGCATTTCCCGGCGTTCCAGGACGGCCCAACAGGCCTCTCATCGTTCCAAGACAACCGAAGAGCCCTCCAGGAAGAGCCCAAACGGCCCAAGAGAGCCCCAGTACGGCCCAAGACGCCCCCAAGACGGCCCCAAGAGGTCCCCCAGACGGCTGCAGGACCGTGCCCTGGCGAGGGGCCAAGACGGACATGTCGAACCCTCGGCCCCGAGGGGCTCCCAGGAAGAACGGAGAAGCCCCCAGGAAACCCTCCACAAACCTGAGTGACTCCCAAAACGCCCCCGGGAATCCCCAATAGGCCTCCAAAAACTTCCCCTCGTCCTCGTCGTCGTCTTCAGGGTCGGCGGCACCGGCCAGAGGGCCTTTCAATAATGGAAAAGGGAGACAACGAAGAGGGAAGGAGAGGAAGGAGGGAACGGGGCAAGAGAGAAGGAGAGATGGAGGGCAAAAGGGATCAGCAAGGGGGCTTAGCAAGAGGACGCGGCAAATAAGTTTCAGGCGAGAGCGCGGTTCCTGCGCATATTATGAAAGTGTCCTGAACGAAACGGCAATTCCAGAGCGCCGAGGGATCGGCGCGTGAGTAATCCCACCAGCCCTCTGGGCGTAGGTGGTTTAGGGAATTCTTGACGCTTCGCGTATCCCCACCAGTCCGTAGCCCCCTTGGCTCAAGCCGTTTCTGGGCCCCGGCCCCTCGGCCGGGTCTCCCAGCTCAAGGGGTTTCCCCTAGGAGTTTTTTGAGCCGCGCGTCTCCCCCGGGGCCGCGCCGCCATAGCAGACTCCCTGGATTCCTCTTCGTCGGCTACGCGCACCCACTGGCCCTCGGGCTTAGCATGGATGGGCGACCGATCGGTGACGGTCCTGACATCCCTGGTGCGATGATGACCGCGTCGCCAGTCGACGACCGCGCGGCCAGCGGGCTGGCAGACTCAAGGCATCCTCACCCTGGATCGCAGGACACCATCCCTCCGGGGCAGCCGTCGCCCCTCGCCCCCTGGGATGTGAATGCCCCCGCCGACGCCTCGCGCACACGAGAACCGATGGCCTTCAGCCAAACGGGAAGATGGGGAGATACGTTCAACCCCGCGATACACACTGATATAGCGACCTTCAGTCGCTTCCCTGGATTTTATAACGACAGGCATGACGCCCTCCCGCCTAGCCTATCCCCCTCTCTGACCCCCACCCTTCCCATGCCCATTGCTGGGCGCCCAATCTCCTTCTCTCCAGGCGGTGCTGGGCAGAGCTGGATCGCCCACGGCGATGCCAGGATTACGGGGGGCGATGGCCCCACTCCAGAGCAGGCGAACCCCCCCGCGGACCCAGGGTCGCTTGGGCCGCGTACTGGCGTTTGGCAGAGGGATGCACCCAACGACCGACCCAGGGGCTTCAACGACGATGGTGGGGGGACCAGGGATTTGGCCCCCCCAGATGGTGACCGCGGGTACGTCGGGAGGGGAGACAGGCAGACGCCTGCCCTCGGTCCCGACTCGCATCAAAGAGGCTTGCGCCTTCACTCCGCCGAACGTCCCCTCCTGGACGCTTCTGCGCAGAGAGAAGCAGCCTTCAGCTGCGAATCGGACATGGAAGAGGGGCCTTCAGCCCTTGGAGCGATCTGTGACACAGCAGAGCGAGCCTTCAGCTCGAGGCTCCAAGGCACATCTAACAACCTCAGAGTTGACGAGCCTTCAGCTCGAGAATCGGAGACGGCACCAATGGTCGTCGAGAGTGCCGCTGGGCATGTGGCCACGAGCGGCGACGGGAGGCGCCGCTCGCCCGCCGCCTTTCCTGGAGTTGACTGCGCTGAACACACAGAGAATGGGCCTTCAGCCCGAGGAGCTTCCAGCGAGACAGCAACTTTGATCGACCCAGCAGCCTGGGGCGCCCCGAGCGGGCGCCTCGGCGCTGAGGTCGATGCAACGACCAGTCAACTCCCTGGACACTCCCGTAACCCCGAAGACTTTCGTCAGCCATCCGCCCCCCAGTCGGACAGCCGCGGACGTGACGAGCCTTCAGCTCGAGATTCTCATACTGAAGGAGCCTTCAGCTCGATGGTCCAAGGCGCAGCGGGATGCAGCATAATGGACATAGAAGATGGGCCTTCAGCCCTTGGAGCGACCTGTGACACAGCAGAACGAGCCTTCAGCTCGAGACTCCAAGGCGCATCCAGCAACCCCAGAGGTGACGAGCCTTCAGCTCGAGAATCGGAGACGGCACCAATGGCCCTCGGGAGTGCCACTGGGTATGTGGCCGCGAGCGGCGATAGTCGCCGCCGCGCGCCCACCGCCCTCCCTGGAGTTGACAGCACTGCGCACCTAGAGAACGGGCCTTCAGCCCGAGGAACCCCCAGCGAGACAGCAGCGCTGACCGACCCCGCTGCTTGTGACGCCCCAGGCGGGCTGCTCGGCTCCGAGGGCGATGCATCGACATGTCAACTCCCTGGGCACGCCTGGAACCCCGAAGACTCTCGTCAGCCGACCGCCCCCCAGTCGGACAGGCGCGGACGCGAAGAGCCTTCAGCTCGAGATTCTCATACTGAACGAGCCTTCAGCTCGAGGGTCCAAGGCGTAGCGGGATGCAGCAGGATGGACGCAGAAGATGGGCCTGCAGCCCTTGGAGCGACCAGTGATGCAGTAGAGCGAGCCTTCAGCTCAAGACTCCCAGGCGCACCCAGCAACCACAGAGGTGACGAGCCTTCAGCTCGAGAATCGGGGACGGCACCAGCGGTCCTCGGGAGTGCCGCTGGGCATGTGGCCACGGGCGGCGACGGGAGTCGCCGCGCGCCCGCCGCCCCTCCTGGAGTTGGCAGCATCGCACACGCAGAGAATTGGCCTTCAGCCCGGGGAGCACCCAGAGAGACAGCAGCATTGACCGACCCCGCAGTCTGGGATGCCCCAGGCGGGCCGTTCGGAGCCGAGGGCGATGCATCGAACAGCCAACTCCCTGAGCACTCCTGGAATTCCGAAGACTTTCGTCAGACATCCGCCCCCCAGTCGGACAGCCGCGGACGTGACGAGCCTTCAGCTCGAGATTCTCGCACTGAACGAGCCTTCAGCTCGAGAGCCCAAGGCGTATCGGGATGCAGCAGAGCGGACATAGAAGACGGGCCTTCAGCCCTCGTAGCGACCTGTGACGCAGCAGAGCGAGCCTTCAGCTCGAGGCTCCAAGGCACGGCCAGCAATCTCAGAGAAGACGAGCCTTCAGCTCGAGAATCGGAGACGGCACCAATGGTCGTCGAGAGTGCCGCGGGGCATGTGGCCACGAGCGGCGACGGGAGGCGCCGCTCGCCCGCCGCCTTTCCTGGAGTTTACTGCGCTGAACACACAGAGAATGGGCCTTCAGCCCGAGGAGCCCCCAGCGAGACAGCAGCTTTGATCGACCCAGCAGCCTGGGGCGCCCCGAGCGGGCGCCTCGGCGCTGTGGTCGATGCTACGACCAGTCAACTCCCTGGACACTCCCGTAATCCCGAAGACTTTCGTCAGCCACCCGCCCCCCAGTCGGACAGTCGCGGACGTGACGAGCCTTCAGCTCGAGACTCCCACGCTGAACGAGCCTTCAGCTCGAGGGTCCAAGGCGTACCGGGTAACCGCAGAAGTGGCGAGCCTTCAGCTCAAGACCCAGGAACAGCCCCAATGGACTTAGAGAGAGGCGCCGAGGCCGTGACTGCGAACGGAGACGACCTCGACCCTCCTGGGTCTCCTGACGCCCTTCCCCCTGGAGGTGCGGGCGCGGACACCAGAGTCGCGCCCAGCCCCCGCGCAGCAAACCTCACAGAAGAGACTGGCCTTCAGCCAGGAGGAAGAGAGCGAGAGGCGGGCGAGCCTGGTAGCAGTGGCCGCAGAGAGGCACGCCCTTCCGCTGAGACGATCGATCGTAACTGGCCTTCCCTGGGAGCGACGGCTGGGTGGTCCACGGGACTGCCTCGCGCGCCCAACGCCACCAGGATCTCTGCCGATCACGCCGTCGGGGCAGGTTCCCTGGGCGATCGGATCGATCACCCCAGACCTCCGATCGCCACGGTCGGATCGCCCTGTGCCTTCCCTCCCTCGCCCACCTCCTCCTCTCCCAATTTTTCCCCTCCCGACCCACCTCCTGGGCTGGAGCGTCTCGGTGGCCCCCCTGGCTGGCCCCACTATTACATAGCCTCGCACCCGACGTGCTGTGACCAGCCGGCGTTGGAGGACATTTCTTTCAAGGACCACCGGGTTGTCGCTGCCCAGCTGCAGGTGGTCCGGGGCGACAGGGGCATGCGTGAGCCGGATTGCATTCTGGGCAGGTCGGCCAATTTGGGCTGCCCGGGACACGTGGAACCAGAGCGATGGTGTCAACTGCAGCGGGATGTCTATGCGACCATGGCTCCGCCAAGTCTCCCAGCTATGGAGGAGCCCCGGGACATGGACGCCATGCAGAAACAGGTGGACGACGTGTGGAAGCAGACGTCTCTCTACCTCGAGCACTTCTTCAGGAGCACGATGAGGAGGGCTATGGAGGAGGCAGGAAACGAGGCGGAAAGCATCCGAGGATGGAGCATCAGGAAGAACACGCAGACGTTTCGGTACCAGGAGCACAGGTTCGGGGAATGTGACGACCCGCACACGTCGGCGTGCATCCAGCAGCTTGACAACCTGCGCGGGCGGATGCGGCACATGCAGTGGCTGCGGAGGAAAGGCCGCGAGGAGAGCGCCGAGGGTCGAATGCTCGAAAAGAGAATCCGCGAAGGGCTGACGAAGCATCGGCTGGTGACGTTGAAGGAGGTCGAGGCGAAGTTGGCGGAGCTCCGGAAGCAGCGGAGGCAGGGCCGCATCGACAGGTGGCGCAACCGTCTGCGAGGGTCGCTCCGGGCATGCTGCGCCTGGGTGGAAGGCGGCCGCACGATTCCACCGACGGGCGTGCACGCAGAGGGGAAGGAGGAGGAGGCCAAGGGCGAGGAGCAGGAAGGGAGGACGAGGAGCGAGGAGGACGAGGCCAGGGAAGACAGCGCCACGGAGCAGGAAGCGCTTGCACTGCTGGCGCGGCACTGGAGGAAAGTCTGGGGGCGCGAGCTTGCGCCGCAGGAGG
This sequence comes from Prorocentrum cordatum, assembly GCA_963575745.1. Taxonomy (NCBI): domain Eukaryota; class Dinophyceae; order Prorocentrales; family Prorocentraceae; genus Prorocentrum; species Prorocentrum cordatum. The sequence continues at coordinate 30,250 of CAUYUJ010014597.1, forward strand.
AATGGCAGCAACGGGTCGAGGACACGCTGCCGCCTGCGTCGGAGGAGATCTGGCGACCCGTGTGTCCCATGGAGCTGCGGGGCGCCATGGGCAGGCTACGGGGATCCGCTCCTGGAGCTGACGGCTGGCACGGAGATGAGCTCGCTTCGCTCTACTGCCCTGCGGTGGTCCACCACCTTGCTGACGTCTTCAATTTTATGCTGGACCAGGGCTGTGTGCCCACAGAGTGGCGCAAGGCACGGCAAGCAATCCCAAAGGAGGGCAAAGGGAGGAGAAAGAAGGATGGGAGCATAGCTGTGCAGGCGCTGCGACCCATCACCATCTTGAGCTGCTGGTGGCGCCTGCTCGGCAGCGTGCTGCTGCGGTCCCCCGACGCCCAAGCGTGGCAGAGGAAATGGTGGAGGGAGGAGGCAGTTGGAGGACGCAAGGCTGGAGAGGTGTACATGCCGCTCATGCGCCTCATCGACTCGTACCACCAGGGTGACTTCATCGCGTCCTATGACTACACGTTGGCTTTCGACCAGACTGACCCCAAACTGGCAGTCGCGGTGTTGAGGAAGCTCGGGTGCCCGCGCGCGGTCGCCGCTATCCTGGAACAGGTGTGGACCGGACAGCTCCGGTACTTGCAATGCCAAGGAGTCACACTCAGGCAGCCGGAGGAGGTGGGCACCTCGCTGCCCCAGGGCGACCCGTGGTCCATGATAGCTATGGTGGCGGTCCTACACCTGCCGATCACCGCCATCGTGGCGCGCTTCCCTGGGACGGAGCTCTCCTGCTTCGTGGACGACAGGTCGTGGAAGTCCAGCACTGCGCAGGAGCTGCTGGCAGTTGGTGAGGAGTGGAGGAAGTGGTCGCTCGTCTTGGGCCTCAAGGAGAACGAGGCGAAGTCCCAGCACGCCCACCGGACGGCCGCGGGCAGGAAGCAGCTGCTCAAAGCAGGCGCGCCGGACACCACGGTGACGGACGCTCCAGAGATCCTCGGGGTGGACTTCTGCAAGGGGACCGGCCGCCAAGGAGGAAGAGGAAGGAAGTATACCAGGAAGGAGGAGACGAGGCTGAGGAGGGCCAAGGTGATGCTCGAAAAGAGTGCGAGCCTGCCAGTCTGCAGAAGGATGAAGGAGGCGACGATGGCAAGCAAGGCGCTGGCAGTCGCCGAGTACGGCTGGATCGACAGGCAGATGAACAAGAGGGACGAGACGCAGCTACAGGCGGCGATCGTGAGGGCGAGGCAGGAGCCCCAAGCAGGGAGCCCCCACCTCCGGGCCATCTTCCGCGGCCACCGGCTCAGTGTCAGGTGCCGCCTGCTGACGACTGCCTTCATGGCAGCGTGGCGCACCCTCTGCAAGGACCAGCGGCGGGCCACGCTGGGAACCTGGAGGAGGCAGGAGGGATGCTCTGGCCGGATCCACGCTCTCCTGCAGGGCTGCGGCTGGCAGGAACGCGCCGAGTGGGAGTGGAGGCACCCAGTCACGGGCGTCATTCTCAGCCTGAGCAAGGGCAGCGAGCACTGGTCTGAGTGCAAAGGACGCCTCGAGCACGTGCTCCGGGAAGGCTGGCGCGCGAACCTATTCGGGAGGTGGCGGGGGCAGAGCCGCATCGACTCGTCTCTGTGCCGGTTCGAGCAGTACGACGAGCGGCGCTGCAAAGCCGCGAGGCTTCTGGCAGAGGGCAGCACGCACGCGGCCAGCGTGATGTCTGGAGCCTTCGTCTCGCCGGCGCACCTGCAGGCGGCGAGGGGCAGAGAGGAGAGAGGAGGAGGAGGAGGAGGAGGAGGAGGAGGAGGACGAGGACAACGACGAGAAGGGCGGGCAGCAGTGCAGGAGCATTGCCCCCGCTGTGGGAGGGACGAGGCGCCGGACTTCGAGCACGTGGTCTGGCGCTGCGAGGCGGAGATCAGGCCCGTAGGCCGGCCACAGGATGCGCTGCAGCGGCGCCTCCTCTGGCCGACTGGCCTGAAACGCAGGAAGGAGGTGGACGCCGGCCTGTTGTGGCGGGCCGTCGCCATACGCAAGGCGATCCTGGAGGAGCGCCGCGGCAGGAGGCCGGCCGAAAGCGCCGGCAGCGCGCCCCCGGGGAGCTGAGGGCAGGACGAGGAGGTAGAGGAAGTGAGGAGCCAGAGGGAGAGGTTGAGGGAGGGCGAAGGTATAGGAGGAAGAGGAGGTAGAGGCAGAGGAGAAAAGACTTGCAGGGAGGAGAGAGGGAGAGGAGGAAGAATGGAAGCATTTCACATATGTGCACTGTTGTGAAGTTGCAGCGTACATCATTCAAGCTTGTGTGCCCTGGCGGCCGCGGCCGCGGCCACCAAGATCCGTCTCAAGATCGTGAACAGGGGCCCCTCCTATGGACGGACAGCGGCTCTCCTTTCGTGTTGAGACACGCGGCCTCCGGAGGTCCCTTCACGGCCGACCCGCCCTCCTATCCATCCCCTGACCTTGCCCTGGAGGGAGAGTTGCGGAGGGGGCACCAGTCTGCCCCCTCGGAAGCTGAGGACCCCAGTCAAGCCCAGAGAGACAGAGGACAATACGCTGCTGACCTCCACGCTCGACGGCTGGACGCCACAGGGCACGCGAACGCTGGCTGGGCAGCCAGTCGGGAGGCGGACGGGCCCATGTGTGGCCCGCGCGTGGCGGACGCCAGGGTCACTGGCAGGGGGGGTACCATGAACGCCCTCCGCCGTCACCTCGTGCGCATCGACGGTCCTTGGCGCGAGATCCCCGACCGAGGGACACCGAGGACCCCGCGCGAGACCAGCAACCTTGAGCTCCTCACGCACCATGCGTGGAGGGGGCACCGCCCAGGCCACCCAGGCATACGAGCAGGCAGCCCCATGCGCGCGGCTTCGGCAGAAGCTGCCCTCCCTGGACTTGGCTCGTTCGGCTTGCGAGCCATTTCAGCCCCGACCCTTGCCATCCTGGACCTCTCCTGGCTCGTCTGGTCCGTCACTGGAGGAGACTACGAGGGGCGCCTTGGGGGAGTGCAACCAGACCCGATACAGGTCCTTGCCTTTCGCTTTGCAAGCATCACCCATGACCCCAATATAAGAAGGGAAAGACTGGACGCCGATAACCCCTCCGTGACGGAAAGGCACCTGGCACGGCACGAGTACGTGGCCATGGCCGCTGCTGCGCACTACTGCGACATAGGCATGGAGCTCCCGATGATGCGGTTCCCCCGCACAGTAGCGGCCCTAACCGACCAGACGGGACCCAGGACCCCATGGAGGACGAGACCATGGAGTATGCGCATAGAGTCCTAATTCATGAGCGCAGACAACATATAGTTCACTTTCCGGGCCATGGGGACATCAGACAGTGGGCCATCACGAGGGGGAATCTTGGACGGGCTGGGAGCGACGTTCACTCCAGACGACAAGCAGGCAGAGGCCCAGTGCCATGGGTAGAGCCCGCCCTCACAGGGATAACCGCCAGCTCAACGGGCATCCCTGGGGTACCTATTCAAGGGGGCGACAGTAACGACAACGCATGGCCCTGGTCCACCACAGCGTATCGACTACGGTTGCGGGATTTCTTCTGCCCGACTCAACGATGCGACTTTTGCGGCTCTTGGATGCTCCGAGACCCCACTGGACGATGCTGCATCACCTGCCACAGGTTGGCTAACCCATGGAGCTACAACCAAGGTGAGCAGCGAACAGGTGACCTCCCGCCGGGTCACCCAGACGCAGGCACGGACCAGCCACCCAACAGGCACGCGCTCGACCTCCTGGACACCACCCTGCTGTTGCAGCTCGTCACGGCGGGCATGCGGTATGCCCAATCGCAGCGCATCTCTACTCCCCAACCCAACCTGGCCCCTCCGACTTCACCCCGACCTGGCTCGTGGGTGAACTCCTGGGAGCCTGGAGACATCTGGTGGCCCAAGCCTCAGGCCTGGCTGAAATCTGGGCGTACGAAGGCACCGTAGCCCTCGAGGACTTCGGAGGCGATTGGCAACTCCGCACAGCAACGGTCTCCGTTGCGCTACTCTGTTCCGCGCCAAACTCCTGGGCCCTCAACGTCTGCCAGGAAATACGTCGCGTCATCAGGACCAGCCCCGAAGGACGACTAGACGGCTGGTTCCCTCCGCATCTCTATCACGACGGCCCGGGCACGCACCCGCCATCGCATTGGAGGGGGCCCCAGTCTAGCAGGACAACCGCAACCGTCGCCATAGGGCCGAACACCGTGGTGCACCTGGACGATCTCCGCTGGCTAAGCGACGCCATCGGCGGGGATCACCTAGACCGCGCTATAAGCGACGCACGAGACGGCACGGTCCTCAGCAGACGCTGGTGGCACAACAGAGACAGTCCACACTCCCAGGCAGCCGAGGTCCTGAGAGGCGCACTACAAGCAGCAGCGCGCACCGACTGGCGCCCCATACAGGCCCAAATGGGGCAAGGTACCCCACTCGGAAACCTCGTCACAGACGCCGTTATCCGGCGCTTGGAGACAGACAGTGGGGGCCGCGGCCACGCGCGTGCTGGGCGCCCCAGCGGTGGGCACTCTCCCATGGATGTGGACAACTCCTGGCGCGACAGGAGGGGCCCCACTGGCGGAGAGGGGGTCGGAGCGACAGTCCCCCGCAGACCCCCTCCAGATCCGGTGGAAGACCTATCCCACGCGGAGCGCTCCCAGCGAGAGGCCTTCATCGACGAGGTGCGGCGAATCAGGAGGATGGTAGCCAGCAGCTCCGTCACCCCAGGTATGCGGTGGAGCAGAATCCTGGTCCCCTTCATATGGGGCACTGCGACGGACAGGGGTCGAAGCGTGCTTGAGCAGGCCTTTAGGAACATCAATATCAGTACTACCATCACCGACCAGGCAGCCACCTGGTGGAGATCACGAGGCGTGCTCTCATACAGAGACGCCCAGATGGTCCTCGCGTCGGAGGCAGACACATCTTCCAGGGCCACCGGATCCACTCTCGAGGCACCCGAAATAGGCAGCTACATTGCACCACAGCTGCAGGAACGAATGATGCTGCACCTGGATGCGAATGGCTCCCTACAGACCGCCATCTTGTCAGGGGATCGGCAAGCAGTAGAGGCTGGAGCAAGGTTGCGAGCGGAGCAGGCCAGGAGCGAGCAGGGGTCGAATCCAAGGAATCACTGGCCCACGCCCGAAGAAAGAGCACGCCCTGGAGCCGAGGCTGCGACTGCGGAGGCTGCGAGCACAACCACGCCCTGGCATGCGGACATACGACAGTTGCTCAACCGAGCGAACTTTGCCATCCCGCAGGGCAGGCTACCACCAGGAGAGCACCTGGACAGGCTCATCCGCACACTTGACGCCAGACAGCGGGACGAGGAGGGTGCGGGCAGAGGGACCATGCCTGCCCCCGAAGGAAGGACCTCCGTCAACGGAGATCAGGCACAGTGCCTGGCGCAGAGTTTGCTGCTGGATCACAGGGCAGATGGGCAACCAGGTTCCTGGATCTCCAGAGCCCTGTGGCTCTGCCTGGCACCACACTACTTCCCCCTCCTGAGGCCAGTACTGACTGCGCGGGCAGTGGACTCCCGGCCCTACGACGTACTCTACCGCTGGATGACGAGAACCGAGATTCACACGCCGGAAGACGTGGTCACCTGTCTCCGGAGGGAGGTGCCAGAAGCCGATCTAGCGCCATACTCTGAACTCACTAACCTGCAAATCCAAGCCCTCATCTGTCACCTCAGCGAGGCGGCTAGCCTGACACACCTGGACGCCAGCGTCTCCGCCAGAGCCCTCATCGAGAGCCTGGGGGGCGGCCTTACCCAGATTGGCCACACCCCCGGAGACAACGCCAGACTTCCCCCGGAAAACATGGACGCTGTAGAAGTTCCCCCATGGACTTGGACGTAGGGACTCCCCTATGCATGATCTGCATCGAAAACATCCTGGGTTTCGCAGAAGTCTTGATGACGTGCGGGCACTTGTTCCACGCCGAATGTCTGAGCCAGTGGAGGGTGAGCCAGCCAACACAGGCCCACTCCTACGGAAGATGTTTCCCAGTAAACTGCCCCAATTGCCGCTCCAACGACAGGGGTAGCATCACCGTTAGGCTGCCAGATCGAGTCTGCGACGCTGATGCCGCTGCGGTTGCGGTACCACCAGACCTCCTGCAACTCCGCGACGGTACCCTAGCCCCGCTACAGCCTTTCCTGGGCCTGCAGGAGCTAGCCGAGGTCGTCGGACACCTGGCCCTGGACCTGGACTGCCTCAGAGCGCAGGCGCTCTCCATTCGACGGCCCCACACATACGTTACGCTGTCGGACATGCGCAGAATCCACGAGCATGTGAGCGGGAGGAGGGCCGCCCTGGAGAGGCAACAGGCCCCAATGGACGTGGACGGAACTCCACCCGACGGTGGAGGCGGCACGGACCCCGATGGCTCGCACAGCAGCTCGCAGAACCCTGGGACCCCGCCCCCACCACGACCCCTCGGTCCCACTAGCAGGGCAGATAGGATACGACAAGCCCCACGGATCACTTTCGGGAGATGGGCCCTACTGCTCGGACGAAATCCACCAGAGGACGAACCCAGGAGGAGAGGACCCATGAGGTTTCCGGTGGGACTGCTAACCACTGCCACCCGAGACATTGCAGCTGACCTGATAATTTCCAGAACCGCGTACGTTGGCGATCGAGTAGCCGACGAGACTGGAGTCACATTTGCCCTTGCAGGCCCCGACGCCTGGGAGCAGATCAAAGCCTTGGTCACGGAGCGCAGGGACCAGTCCCCTGGGAGCGCCGTCCCAACGATCCTCATGGTAGACGCGCAAGCTTCACGGATGGATGCCGCCCTGGCGGCAGCTTCAGCGGCGGGATGCCCGTGCTGCGTCCTCGCCCTGGCCACTGAGGGAGGGCTCAACATCCTGGCCGCTGTAGGTTGCTCCAGGACTCCCGTGGGGATGCTGGCTGGGCGGCCATGAAGGCCAAAGAGATATTCAGGGAAAAGGGCCCAAAGAACTCATCTATAGCCCAGCTCCACCATTGCCCAAGATGGCCTATAGGGCCGAAATGTAATCTCGAGAGGCCCAAGACACCACCAAAGTCGCCAACACATGCCCGCAAGCCAGCCCCAAGATGCCCCCGAGGGTCCCCGTGACAGCCCAAGTGTGGCCCAGATGTTGCAAAAGATTGTCCAAAGGTGGCCCCAAGGGCCCCACTGTGCCTACAGGACGTCGAACAGGGCCGAAGCGGCCCCGAAATGGTCCCATGGCTCCAGAGAGGAGGAGGAGGAGGAGGAGGAGGAGGAGGAGGAGGAGGAGGAGGAGGAGGAGGAGGAGAGGAGGAGAGGAGGAGGAGGAGGAGAGGAGGAGGAGGGGGAGGGCGGCGGCAGAGGGCGCAGGCCCGCACAGATATGGCAGAGACACGAGGCCGCGCCCTCGGCCCTGCCCTGAGCCACAGCAGCCACGCAGAGGCGAAGCCCCGCCGGGCCTCTGCTGGTGGGAAAATGTGCGCCGCAGGTGTGCGCGGGCCGGCCCGGGGCGAGGAGGTTCGGTCCAACTGGAAGTCCTACAGTCGGGGCGCTGAAGAAGGAACCCTGTTCGTTGGGGAGGGGCTCGGTGTTCCTTGATTGTTTCACAGCTTGCCTCAGGTGTTCCTTATGTTTTCGATGGGACATCGAAGTTAAACTTATAGAAAAAAGGGCCCTCGTTCCTTATTTAGGGTTCCTTCGGTCAACGCCCCAACTGTATATGGGGGCGACCAGTTGCACTCCTCGGGGCGCAGGGACGTGACGACAAATGCTTCTGCACTCCGCACCGATCTGTTCAGTATGTCCGCACTGGGGGTCGATCCGCTCGACCACTGGGGCGCAAGGAGGCGGCGACGTGGTTGTGATTTGCAACACCCGGGCGCGCGAGGTATCGTCTGGACGCCAGTATGTTGGCACGCACGCACGGGGTGCGGGGAAAATGGTACGTTGCCCACATGATACATGTTGTCAGGAACAGACGGCGGCTGCTGTTGGGCAGGCGACGTTGTGTCTCAAGCGGGCACCGTCCACGGCAACACCCACAAGGAGGCCCGGCCAAAAGGGGCAGCAACTGCTGTCAATGGTCGTTCCCATTCCTTCCGTACCCACTCCGATCGAGCCGAGTATTGGGGGGTGTCTCTGCTGGAACCGTCGATGGGCGCAGTGAGCGACAGAGGTGCAATTCGTACCAGCCAGGGGCGCCAGATCTGGTTTGGATGCTGCGCCCGTATTGGGGGGGCGCTCTGCTGGACTTCCCCAATGGCGAAGTCGATTGCAATAGTTCTACGCTTCGCTACCCGAGCGGACGGCCAACATTGAATCGGGAAATTGGATCGGATCGGATGGTACGTCGGATCGGGCTGTCGAATCGGAATAGAAATCGAATCGAATCGGCTGCACCCGCAGAAACACCCGCAGGGGCGGGAGGGCGCCCTGCAGCGCAGTTGTTTTGCATATTCGTCCTTAGCTTGTTCGATCTGGTCCTCCTGCTCCTCCTCCTCCTTCTTCTCCTGCTCGGGAACGGGGGATTGTGGAGTCCTTCGCCTTTGGAAGAGCGTTTTCGAATAGTTGTTCGTGAATTTTTCAAACAGTAGTCCTCATCTTCCTTCTCCTCCTTCTCCTCCTCCTCTTTCTCTTCCCTCCCCTTCTCCTACTCCTCCTCTTCCTCTTTCTCTCTCCTCTTCCTCTTCCTCTTCCTCCTCTTCCTCCTCCTCTTCCTCCTCCTCCCTCTCCTCCTCTTCCTCCTCCTCCCCCCAGAATATAGTTTGTTGCTTCTCCTGCCCTCCCCCCTCTCAAAGGAACAAAAGCGGCGCGGCCTCCAGTTTGGCTTTTGTTTCCTTCATTGATGCTTTTTTTGGGGGGGGGGCTCCTCCTCCTCCTCCTCCTCCTCCTCCTCCTCCTCCTCCTCTTCCTCCTCCGCGCTGCTCCGTTCCCTCCTCCTCCTCCTCCTCTTCCTCCTCCGCCTTCCCCCAGAATCTAGCTTGTTGCTTCTTCTGCACCTCCCCCCCCTCAAAAAAACATAGAAAACAAACACAACAAATGCGGCGCGGCCTCCCGTTTTTTTTGTTTGGGGGGGTGGCTCCCTCCTCCTCCTCCTCCTCCTCCGCGCTGTTCCGCTCGCCTTCCTCCTCCTCCTCCTTCCCCCTCGGATCAAGCTTTTTACTATTACGATGCTTCGAAAGTAAGAAATGCCCCAGTTGGCACTGCAGTGGCATGGATTTGGCCATGGGTTGGTATCGCATTGGCACTGCGTTGGCATAGCGCTGCGTCGGCATTGCGCTTGCATGTCGCAAGCATTGCGCTGCCGGGTCCCAATGGAACCCTCCACACAAGGACTTAGATTGAAAACCTCTACCAGAAGGACTCCGATTGAAACCGTCCACAAAAGCGGCTCATATTGAAACCCTACATCCCCCACAGAAGGATTCAATGCGAAGCCTTCCACATAAGGATTCCGACTGAAATCTATCACACCTGCTTTCTCCTATTGGCATTGCATTGACATTGGGTTGGGATCGCCTTGGTATTAGTTTGGCATTGCGTTGGCACTGCTTTGGCATTGCGCTGGCGAGTTCCAATACACCCCTTCACATAATGATTCTTAGTGAGCGCTGCACAGGAATGTTTCCGATTGAAGCATTCCACAAGAAGGGTTTATATTGAACCACTTCAAATCAGGATTCCATTCGAAACCCTCCATCGAAGGAGCCCTATTGAAACGGACCACGCGCGATTTCCCCCAGGCATTTGATTTGCATTGGATTGGGACTGCCAGGGCATTGGTTTGGCAGTGCGTTGGCACTGCTTTGACATTGCGCTGGCGACTTCAAATGCATCCCACCACGAAAGGATTCCTATTGAAACCTTCCACACGACGAGTCCCCCACATGAAGGGTTAATGGTGAAACCCTCTAAAGAAGGATTCCTGCGGAAACCCTCCACCAGAAGATTCCGATCGACATCCTCCGAAGAAAGATCCGCAACCAAATCATCCACAAAAGGATTTCTGTCGGAATCTGATGAAAAACTGGAATCATGCCACTGGCATTGCATTGGCATTGGTTTGGTAACGGTTTGGCATCGCATTTGCGTTGCGTTGGCATTGCGTTGGCAGTGCGTCAGCAGTGCGTTCGCATTGCGATGGCATTGCGCTGGCGAATCTCAACCAAACGCTCCACAGAAGGATTCCGATCGAACACGTCCACAAGAACGATGCCTACGGACCCCCCGCAATAAGGATTCACATTGCAATCATCCACAACAGGGTTCCATGCGAATCCCTCCACATAAGGATTCCGAGTGTAATCCTCCGAAGAAGGGTCCTTAGAATGATTCCTTTATGGATGGCATCATCCACAGAAGGGTTCTCAGAAGGATTGCTACTGAACGCTACCACAAGCAATCCACCCTATTGCCGCTGCATTGGCATTAAGTTTGGATCCCCTTGGCGTTGGTCTGACATGGAGTTGGCACTGCTTTGGCATTGCGCTGGCGAATCCGAATGCCCCCCTTCGCAGAACGAATCCTACTGAAACCCTCCACAAGCAAGGTTCCTTTTGGAATCTATATATAGATATAATGAATTACATATCCATATACACATATAAGACCACCCTTCGGGTGATAAGGGGGTTCAGGGGGGGGAACCAACGTCTCACTCGATCGGTCTCACTCGATCGGTCTCACGATCGATCTCACGATCGATTTCACTATCGGTCTCGTTCGATCGATCTCACCCGATCGATCCCACAATCGATCTCACTCGATCTATTTCATTCGATCGATCTCACAATCGATCTGACTATCGATCTCACAATCGATCTCACTATCGATCTCACTACCGATATCGTAATATACCCCACGTTCGGTCCCACTAACGATCTCACTATCGATACCACAACCGATCTCACAATAAGCGTCACCATCATCATCAACATCATCGTCACCACCGTCAGCAACATCATCATCATCGTCGGGACGCCACCATCAACATCATCACACAATCACCATCATCATTATCATCATCAGCATCACCATCATCATCATCGAGACACCATCATCGTCACCATCATCATCATCAACCTCAGCACCATCGGGACACCATCGTCACCATCATCATCATCGGAACACCACCATCATCTTCAACTCATCATCATCATAAACAACATCATCAACATCATCGTTGGGGCACCATCATCATCATCATCATCATCATCGGGACACCATGATCATCGTCACCAGCATCATCATCACCATCATCATCATCGGGACACCAGCATCACAATCAACATAAGCATCATCATCACCGGGCCAACATCAGCAACACCATCATCATCACCTCATCATCATCCTCATCATCACCATCATCATCATCGGGACACCAACCTCGTCATCATCATCAACATCATCATCATCGGGACACCATCGTCATCATCATCAACAGCATCGTCATCAACCTCAGCATCACCATCATCATCACTGGGACACCATCATCATCAGATTCATCATCACCATCTCATCATCTCATCATCATCAAAACCATCAGGACCACCAACATCATCATCATCATCATCGAAACACCATCATCATCATCATTAGCAACAGCATCATCAACATCATAATCACCGGGACACCAGCATCATCACCACCATGGCCGCCATCATCCTCATCATCATCACCATCATCATCATCATCATCATCACCGGGACACTATCATCGTCACCATCATCATCTACATCATCATCATCACCGGGACACCAACATCATCATCATCGGAAAGCCACCATCATCACCATCATCATCGCATCATCATCATGAACAACATCATCAACATCATCATCATCGGGGCACCATCATCATCAGCAACATCATCATCACCGGGACACCATCATCATCGACACCATCATCATCACCATCATCATCATCAGGACACCATCATCATCGACACCAGTATCGTCATCATCTGGCAACCATCATCAAAATCATCAGCACCTCATCATCATCCTCATCATCAACATCATCATCGGGATACCATCATCGTCATCATCATCATCATCATCATCATCGGGACATCATCATCATCACCACCATCAACAGCACCATCATCAAGCTCATCATCATCATCATCGGGACACCATCATCACCATCTTCATCATCATCACCATCTCATCATCCCATCGTCATCAACATCATCATGATCACCAACATTACCATCATCATCGGGACACCATCATCACCAACATCAGCATCATCAACATCATCATCATCATCATCACCATCGGGACATCATCATCATCATCACCACCATGGCCATCATCATCATCAACAACATCGTCATCATCATCATCATCACCACCATCACCATCATCATCATCATCATCATCCGCATCATCACCATCATCATCGGGACACCGACGGGACATCGGCGGGACACTGGCGGGACACCGCGCGCCACCAACCCCCGGACAGAGAACATTTGGTCCGGCCGCGCCTCAGCCAGAGGCGGGACACTTCTCGCCCGCCCACGCAGCTTCGCCTCGCCCGCACGCACGGCACGCACGAACACGAAACCGAAACCGATTTCCCGGTAGGGGGGCTCTCCGATCCATTTCGATCTCACCCCCTCACCTCCGATAAATATGGCGAAAGATTCCCCCCATTGGCATTGCAGTGGTATTGGATTGGGATCGCCTTGGCATTGGTTTGGCATTACGATGGCACTGCTTCGGCATTGCGTTGGCATTGCGCCGGCGAGTCCTAACGGCTCCCTCTGCAAAAGGACTCCTACTGAATCCCCCACAAGAAGCATCCGAGTGAAACCCTACACAGGATATTCCCTATCGAAACCCTCCACAGAGGCATTCCTATTGAAATCCTCCTGAGAAAAATTCGTAATGACACCGTCCACAAAGGATTCATATTGAAATCCACCGAGCGAAAGGATTCCCCCATTCACATTGCATTGGCATTGGCATTGGCTGGCAATGTATTGGTATCGCATCGACATGCAATGGCCAGGTGCAGGAGATAGACAGAGAGAGACAAAGAGAGAACGAAAGAGAGAACACGAGATAGCGATATAACGAGGGAAGTATAGTATGAGGGGATCACGGCGAGCAGATGAGTTACAACAAAATCCAAGTTTAAAGATGAGGGAGCGTTCCACTAGATGGAAACCATATCAAAACGACGAGGGACTCCACATTCCCCTGGCCTCCTCCTCCTCCTCCTCCTCCTCCTCCTCCCCTCCACTCTCCTCCTCCCCGGCTCTGCTGCTCCTCCGCCTCCACGCCGCTCCTCTCCCCCTCCCCCCCTCCCCCTGCCCCTCCACCCTCCTTCCCCCTGTCCCTCCCTCCTCCCTCCGCCCCTCCTCCTCCCTCCTCCCCTCCCTCCTCCCTCCCCTCCTCCCTCCCTCCCTCCTCCCTCTCCCCCCCTCCCCCTGTCCCTCCCTCCTCTCTTCGCCCCCCTCCCGCCCCTCACCCGTCCTTCCCCGCCCCCCCCGCGGGCAGGCGCGCGCCCCGCCCCCGCGCGCGGAGGGCACCGCCCGCGAGCCGTCCCCCCTCCCCTGTGTGGGCATCCGCCGCGCGCCGTGCCTCCCCGCGCGCGCACGCTCCAAAGCTGCTCGGCGACGAGGCGAGGGAAGCGAGAGGGGGGGAGACAGGCAGGAGGAGAAGAGGAGGAGGAGGAGGAGGAGGAGGAGGAGGAGGCTGCGAGCAGGCAGGAGAGGAGGAGGAGGAGGAGGAGGAGGAGGAGGAGGAGGAGGAGGAGGAGGAGGAAGAGGAGGAGCGGGAGGAGGACGTCGAGCAGGAGGTGGCGTGAAACCGAGAGAGAGAGAGAGAGAGAGAGAAGGGGGGGAGACGGCGGAGGTAGGCGGGAGGAGCGGGGCGGGAGGGGGAGAAGGGGGGGAGGGACAAGAAGGAGTCGCGAAGAGGGCTGGGAGTGAGGAGAGAAGAGGGCGATACACGGGGAGGAGCGGGGATGTGATGGGCAAGGAAGACCTTCTTCCCCCCTCCGTCACGATCCTCCCTCTCACATCGTTGCCCTCCACCTCCCCCCAACCTCCCTTCCCTCCTCCGAGGCGCCCCCTTCCGGGTGCCGCTCGCCTCCCGTCGCTCTGGCCCATAAGCCCCCTGGAGTGGTCGGCACGTTCGACGGGGCCGACCTGCCCCGTGGTGCCCCGAGTCCAAAACAAGCAGTCCTCCCTCCCTCCTCCCCCCCTCCTCACTCCTCCTCCTCCTCCTCCTCCTCCTCCTCCTCCTCCTCCTCTTCTTTTTGTTTATTCCTCCTCCTCCTCCTCCTCCTCGTCCTCCTCTTTGTCCTCCCAGCCCTCGGCTCCCCGACTCTCCCTCCCGATCCTCCTCCTCATCATATGCTCCTATCCTTGTCCTCCTCCTGGTACTCCTCACTCTGCTCGTCCTTCTCCTATCTTTTCTCTCCTCATTCGTTGCATGCATCCCTCCTCTCGTGTTTGTCTCTTCCTCGTTCCCTCCTTCTTCGCCCCACCCCCTTTTTCTGTACGTCCCTCTCCTCCCCCATCATTGCCTCCCATCCTTCACCTCGCTCTCGTCATCGTCCGCAAGTTGTCCTTGCTCCCTCGCCTCCTGCAACTGCTACTACTGATCTTTCTTCTCCATATCGCCGTTCCCCCATCATGCTCTTGCTCACACTCCTCCTGCAACAACTGTTCCTGCTCCTCCTTCTCATTATCCTCGTTTCCCTTCTCTGCCGCCTTCACCCCACTCCGCGAAGCGGGCAAGGAATGCGATGCCCCGAAATCAAGGGACGCAATCAGCCCGACAAAATAATCGCGTTCGTCACATGTTTCATACGCGACCGGGTGTCACATCCCAGTATCGTGGGACAGGCCTACACGCGAGGACAATACAAAAGAGGGAAGGAGGAGGACAAGGAGAAGGAGGAGGAAGTGGGGAGTGAGGACGGGGAAGAGGTGAAGGTGAATTCGGAGGAGGAGGAGGAGGAGGAAGAGGACGAGGAGGAGGAATGGGAGAACCAGGAGGGGGAGCAGGTGGATGGGGTCAGGAGGGAAGGGGGAGAAGGAGGCTCAATCAGCCACTAATCTGGTACGCTCCCGCGCCCTTGTCGTCTGTGTAAACCGAAAACGTGACCATGGCGTCCTTCTCTGGCTTGAAGCCCTCCACGATGTCGGGTTTGCGGAAGTACAGCAGGCCGTCTTCCGCCTTCTTGCCCTTTGCCGCCGCCGCCGCCACAGACTCGGCAACCTGGCTGGAGAAGGAAAGACACCCCCACCGCCACCAGCCCCACCCAGAAGCCTTGGTCCCGCTGGCCGACCCCCCGTTGGTGGAGAGGGGTGTCGTCTCCATCGCGTTTCGCAGCACCCAACCCCGCCTACATAAGGGGGGACACTGGGAGAGCTAACGTACAGTCGGACCTAGGCCATAATAACATCCCTGAAGGACATGAGACCGTCCGTCGGCCAAAACAAACAGAACATCCGAGGGTACACTCCCCAGGATGCACAAATACATCCAACAAACACGAAGAGCACTAGGGCATCGCCGAACCGACCTCGATCTTATACCCCGGTCGGACTGTACCGTGTCCCAGTCGGGGCCGGGATGGCTCTGACGATGATGAACCTTTGCCTTGACGTCCTCTGGCAACGCGTCCATGTCGTCGGGCTTCACGAAGCCCCAACCAGCCTTGTGGCTATAACTGTTGATCGTTCCCGTGAACACAGAGCCGTCGCCCTCGACGCGGTTCTCCTCGGCTGGCGCTCAATGCCTTCCTGCTCTCGCCTCATACACTTGGCGTTGGAGAGATAGTTTTCAACATCGAACTCCGAAAAACACACTACCCCTGCGAGGCGATCCCCCCGCGAGGGCCCATTCCTGTGCGCGCTGCCCACCTGCCAAGGTTTTCGTCGGCGCACGCTGTCCCCGAGGTGGGGGCTAGCGTCCAGTGAGTGGGCCGGCGGCGCCACATCGCGCGCTGCCCTTCCAGCGCCAACTGCATGCGCCCCCCCGTAGAGGGAACAGCAGGAGGAGCCCATCCCACAGTACCCAGTAACTACCTGCCTCCGCCCCCCATCAATGGAGGGCGGGGGGGCCTTCGTCGGGGGCCCATAGCGCCAGGCATGCCCACAGACCTCCATCCTCGCATCTCGACCCTCGAACGTACATGATTGTTTTCCTCCTCCTCCTCCTCCTCCTCCTCCTCCTCCTGTTCCTCTTGTTGCTGCACATGGCGGTCGAGGAAATCCTGTGGCTATGCAAACCTGTCCTGCCCCCCCAGCCTGGCAAAAAACCTGGGCGGGAGGGGGGGTCATGAGGGAAAAGGCGAAACAAACATGATAACACAAACGAAGTAAACGAAGAGGTGAGACTGGGCAATGCAGAGGTGTCTTCCCTCCGATTGTAGAAGCCGCCTGGGGGTAGCCGTAGTGGCTCGCTGTTGGGGGCAAGAGGCGGAGGGCCGCGGTGGCTGCTCTTTAGGAAGAGAGGTGCTGCAGTTAGTATGCTCTTCTGGAGCGGGGTAAAAACCTCCCGGGCGGCGGTGATGAGATCTAGTCCTAGGTCTGGCGCCCTGAGGAAGCTGCGACGATAAGCTAAGATGTAGACCAAATAGAAATAGAGGCACGCAAAAGATGAGGCAATGTCTGCGTTGTCGCCCCGTCCCACCCCCACCTGAGACCCCCCCGCCGCATCGCCGCGGCCCGCCCCGAACCCTGCCGCGCCTGCCTTCCTCAGAGGTGGAAGTCGTCCTAGGAAGTGGAAGTAGACGGAGTCAACGACATAGGGGAAGTGGTAGTAGGGTGCCTCGCCTAGTCGCCTAGTCCACTGAAGTCGCAGTCGTCGAAGAGATCGAAGTAGATGGAGCAAGCGAAGTCGGAAGAATAGCTGATGCGCATGACCACCGGAGGTGGGTGTCGATGAGGTCATCGAGGTCGACGAGCCTTCGATGTCGGAGGAGTGGTTGGCCAATGCCTTGCCTTCCTCCATGGCATGTGTCAGCGCGGGAGCTGGAGTAGGTGGAGCGTCCAGGGGTGGGGGTGTGGATGTCGCGCGTAGCCTTTGGTGGCTGAGTAATGGAGTGGGTAGTAGTGCCTGCGGTCCGCGTCGGGCGCGCTGGCACCTCGCGCGGCGTTGCGCAGTGGCGAGGATGGCTATGGCCAGTGGTTCGGGGCGTAGTTGGGCGACGTGGTCGTTGAGCTCGTCGAAGAATTGGTGGGCGAAATCTTTGGCCGAGGTGATATCCTTCTGAATAGACTCGACCGTGTTGTAGCTGCCCTGTGGTTATCCTTCCATCGTGGCGAGGGTGTCGAGCTTGTCCAGAATGTCGTGGTGGTGGGACCGGTAGTCAGTGATAACGTCTGCGGTCAAGGCCTGCGCGCTGCTTCGCATGCTGCTGGATTGAGCGATGGCCCCACGTGCCCAAAGCTCGTTGTTGTTGTTGAAGAACATGTTGAATCGTGCGACCTCGTCGCCCTCGTTGAAACTGATGGTGCCGTGGGCAAGGCGGTCTTAGAGCTTGGCGTGATACGGTTAGCGCATGGTGGCGCCCATGGAGAAGGTGAATGCGTCGGGAAATATCTTCTCCTGGGAGATCGTCGCAACTGGGAACCAGCCAATGGGTTTCTCGGGCTCAGTTTGTATCAGGGGTGGTGGTTTGTCGTTCGTGCTGGGCGTAATCGTACTCAGCGTAGGGTCGAAATCACTGGATGCAATAGTGTGCATGCGTTGTTCTCCTGCCATGGCTGCTCCCAGCTCGGTGCTCGTAATGTCGTGGGCGATCTTGTTTGTTGCGTGTGCTGTGTTATCTTCTTTGGTGGTCGGTAAGATGGGTGGGGTTTTGAATGTTGCAGGCTTGGGGTCTGGGTGGAGCGCGTTTTGATATGAGATTTGGCGAGCTGGACTGGGTGCCGCGGGCGAAGGCGCGGTTGCTGGCATTGCGCTTGTCATTGTACTGCCGCTGCTGGTTTGCATGGTCGCACGAATCACTTGGGCTGTGTTGTCGGTTGCAGACGTCGATGCCACTTGCTCTTTCTGGGTCGTTTCCCCCTGTGAGATCGGCGCGCGCTTCGGGGGAACCTCGATGTGAATTTCGCGCTCACAGACGCCGCGGTGGTCGCATGGCGCGAGCATGGTTTTGAGACTACGTATCTGCTTGATGCGATGGAGGATGTGGCGCGCTCGTGGAGGGCGGATGCCTGCCTCACGCATCGGTGCGACTACTAGCAAGTTGTCGCCCGAGATGATGAAGGGCCCGTTGGCTTGAATGAACTGGAAGGGGGAGAAGAAGAGGCCCGGTGCGCGCTCGCTGTGCGATAGATGCGCTCGGTCGACCCGTTCGTGGAAGTTTGGTCCCTGCAGGTAGTCGGTTCGCATCTTTGTCAGCCTGTTCGCGCATGGTTTGGCGCTCTGGGATTGGGGGTTAGTCGGTGAGGAATGGGGGGTATATGGGCCTCAGGCTGTGGTAGGAATTGCCGTCCCTGTTGATGCTGAAGGCCTCGATGTTCTGGTCGGCGAGTGGCCGAGTACAGCATGGGTCGTAGCTGGAATTGCCTGGGTACTTCCACTGAGTGGCGCCGGTGTTCTCGTAGCGGCAATAGGAGAGGCTTCTCTTCAGGTCGGCATGTGCGGTCCAGCCAGGTGGTTATCTGCCATGGTGGGGTTGGTCGGGTGGGAGTGTCGCCTTGCTTGTGCGTTGGGTCACTGGGGCTGCGGAAACTGCGGTTGGCCACTGGCGTCGATGTGGTAATTTGAATGGGGGTTCTGCCTGGGGGTGGGCCAGGCGGGGGGAGCGGCTGGTTGGGGATCTGGTAATTGTGCTGCTGGTACAGGAGCTGGAATGCGTTCGGTACAGGGGTGGGCATGGTTTGGTGGAGTTGTGGAGTGGAGCTCCGCTGAGTGATCTACAGGTCGGCGTGCGTAGTAGTCGCGCGCGCTGGGCCTTGTTGTGGTCGAGCTTCTGGGAATGCCGTGTTCCAATCGGGGAAGTTGCTGTGGGCCCAGTCGATGGGCTCAAAACTGGCGTTGCGTAGTTTGTGGCAATAGTAGAAAAAGCGACGTTTGCTGTGACTCTCCTCGTCGTCGATGAGATACTGTCTTGCTTTGTGGGCCTCGGTGTCGCATAGCTTGTCGAGATCTATCCGCATGATGCCGCCAAGTATGATCTCGGTAGGTTGCTTGTACTCGGGTGCGTCGTAATCAGGCCGCTGTCTAGTCTCGGCGGGGGCATCCCCGTCGGGGGTGACCTCCGCGCGGTGAACGATGATACCCCACTTGGTGGCCTCGGTGTGGACGTAGGTAGTTCCGTCGACTCTTGCTGCGCAGGCCTCCGAAGTGGTAGTGCCTTCCTGCAGGACTTGTGCGGGGGATTCGATAAGGGCGTTGTCAATGACGGCGGGCCACCTGGGTAGGTCACTGATTGGCGCGCTCAGTTTGGGGATCGTAGCGCGATCGATCTCCCTTGTCGGCAATGGTGGCGCCTGCGGTATGTCCCCGTCCATGCCGATGACAGAGTTGTGTCCCGTTGGTGGCGCAGGTAGACTGGTACTCGTTGTCTTCTCAGGTCGGTCTCGTCACAATGTAGCCCCTATTGTTTGTGGCGTAATGTGGTGGCGATCGATGGGCAAGATGTAGTTGTCCCTATACGGGTGTAGTGCTCCTCCTCCGCGGGCATCACCAGCGTCTCTTGCGCATGCCGCAAGCATCCCTATCTCGGAGGTCGGATGCAGGGTGCTGTAGATGTCGGCAATCGCAACGACGTAGATCTTCTGACTGCATCGCTCGGTGTTGCGGTGTGCGTCATGCCCTTCTTTCTGAAGATGTGTGGGGTCTGTAGATTGCTGAACGGCTCCTCGTTTTTGTTCTTCCACGGTGGTGATTGGAGATGCGGTGGGCCTGTGCGCGCGAGTGACAGGAGGTCCTGCTATTCCAAATTGTGGACGGGTATCTTCTTAGGATCTCGGTCGTTCGCAGCGACTTCTGGTGCGCGGTACTTTGTGACCGGGCGGTAGTGCGGGCGATCGTCGGGTCTGTCCATCCAATGGCCCGTGTCGGTCCACATCTCGTTTTTGGAGTGGACCAGAACGCTGTCGCAAACGGTGTCCCAGCTCTCCTTGACCTTGTCCTTCCAGCATGCCCAGCTTGCGGTGAGCTCGCGGATCTCTCGGCGTGAAGATGAGCGCCGTCTTGTTGTCGTAGCCCTTACCGTTGGCAATGAAGGTGGGCATCCCCTCTTGTTGGTACTCTGGTGGAGCCTCGCTGCGTGGCCAAGATCTTTAACTCCGTTAGCGCAGTGGAGCTTGACCTCGTTGAAGTCGATGAACTGCGGTGTTTGCCGAAGACTTCCGCTGGTATCCAGACGTATACGCCCTGATCTTCTCGAGGTAGAGTGGCGCGCTGGGGATGTAGGTCCAGCGGGGGCTTCATGGCGCACTGTGCGTGGCAGCGAGGTGCGCCAGGGGCGGGCTGGTCAGCTTAGGCTAAGCTCTTGAGGCGAAGCTGGGCTACGGTTAGTGTGATGTGCACTGGCGTTTGCTGGTGATGCGGTGTGAGGTGGCATCTTTTTTGCACAAAGTAAGCGATCGGATGCCACAGTGAGGCGTGCCAGAACCAATGCTCAAGTAATAGTCGGTATCCTAAACAATGGACCGGCGCGGCCCGCGTTGCGGGGTGGCCACCGCTCGTCGGGTTCATCCTGCGGCGCTTAATTGCCACCTGGAAACGATTAGCATGTAGTCGTTTCCTCTTTGGGAGTCGTAGTACGGGTCCGATAGGACGTAGAACTCCGCGATGTCGTCTTCCATGTCCCTGTGCTTTCTCGTTGTTGCATCCATCTGTGGTGGATGGTATCGACGATGGCGTAAGCTAGTAGTCTGCACATCTCGACGGCGCATGCCTTGGCGGTGGAGCTCTTCCATGAGCCGTCAGCGTTCACTCCATTTAAGCTGGGGTGGTAGCTTATGCCGCTGTTGCATATTCAGTGGTTGGGGAGTCGTGTTGTCGCCTGTCGTACTTCGGGCACCTGTACTGTGAGGAGTGCGGTGGGTTTGGCAACTATCTGTCCAGTCATGCATTAGTCGACAGTGACGGCATCCACCCCATATATTCCATTCAGGTGTGTTAGCTCTGGCAGTAGCCAGCTACTTGCTGCGTCTCGCTCGTCGTTGGCTGTGGCGGGGCGCTCCATGATCATGGGGGCCTGCGCGTTGATGCAAACGCATGCGAAGGGGATGTGGTGCGCAGTAGCTGGTTGCCGTTGCGTAGCTGGTCAAGCTCCTGTAGCGACAGAGGTTGAAGTTCCCATGGCGGCTGTCGGCTCCACAGAGGTCGTGGCCGGCGTCGGGGGTGGTCCACTCTGCGGCGCCGCACAGCGCTCCATGTCTCGCAGGGTGGTCCAGCCATGGTCGCGGCGACGCGACCTCGTAGGAGCTGGTCTCTCCAGAACTGTATGGTGTTCTAGCTAGTGAGGTATCCTTTGCTTTCGCCGTGGGTGATGCCGATGGGTGTGATGATGTTGTCGTTGGGGTTGAGAAACTCTATCCATTGTTGTGCGTCACCTCTGCGTCTGTGCCCACCGTAGAAGTGTCAGATAATCTGGCTCGAAATTCCTGTGGGTCTGGGTCGGGGCGTGGGGTCGGGACTTGCTTCCCGCGGTGCGGTAGCAGGACTCGGCAGCTCTCTTGTACCCTCGTGGTCCTTGACGTAAAGGGGCGGTACGTCCGCCTTGTAGCTGGCGATGTGGGCGTGGAGTGGAGGTAGTCCCGCCTTGATGGTGGCCCTTTGCTCGTCGCGCATGGCCAATATGTTCGCTTCTGTGGTTGCCTCGTCATGCCTGTCTGCGTCGCGTTTCCATGGTGCTGCGCATGCAATTGCGTGCTAGGCAATGTTTGACGAATCGTCCAACTGCGATGTAGTCGGCGGTGCATGTCAGGCACCTCGTTCCGTGCGCCCATCTAGTAGGGTGGTGATATGTCGGGTGGTGCTTTCCCGCGCGGGCGTAGAAGGCGTTGATCTAGGCGACGGCGGCGCCGCACTCATATCATGCGAGCGTCTTGTCATTGGGGTCGTTGTCGATCATGGGCTGGGGGGGGGGGGGGGGTCGAGGTCGGTGTTCTAGTGAGGTCGCAGACTGTTGTGCCATTGTCGTAGGTGCTCTTGGTCTCGGCAGTGTCGCATGCTGTGTTGCGTCGCCGTCCTGGCCTCTGAAGTGAAGGCTCGGGGCGCCCTGCGGATCGAGCGGAGGACGGCGTCGAGGTCCACTGTGGGGCGTGGCTTTTGCCTGTCGTCGGGGCACGCCCACCTCCACTGTAGGTCGTCGTAAGACATTTGCCTCCATGACGAGTTGCGGCCGAGGTTGGCGCCGATGATTCGCAATGAGATGGTCGGGGCATGTTGCATGAGCCGCGGCAGATATCGTAGCCTGAAAATGCACGTGGCGACGTGCGGTTCTGGTCGTTTCACTTCGGCGGGTGTCTTCCTGTCGTTGATATTCTGGTCGTCGTAGTCGCGTGCCTTTCGTCCAGCTGCCACTCTGCACCCCGAAAGGCGCTCGGCCCCCATGGCGTGGAGCTGCCCCTGGTGGAGAAGTTCCAACTACAAGAGCTTCATCAAAAAAACAGAATCTGTGATCGCGTCGTGGAGGAGAGTCCTTTTGTTGATTCCCAGCTGCTTTCGCTTGTGCACCTCCTTGCGAGGTGGGCCCCTGCTCGCTGTAGCCTCGGAAATTATCTGCTGAATGTATGGCCCTTGTCCTCCGTTGAGTAAGGTGGTACCGAATGAGATCTGGTGGTTGGCGAACTCGGTTGGCTCGCTGAGGTGCTCGTTCCCGATGTGAGTGATGTTGTTTCTGGCGAGTTGCTCATTGGCTGTTCTGCTCTGGCGTCCATGTAGAAATGGCAAGAGCTTGGTCTGTTTGGCGTGGAGTCGCATGCCGCGGGCCATGGCCCATTTGACTATGATGTTCGAGAGCGTCTTCGCAGCGCTGGTGATTTCAGGTAAGGCGTTGCGTTGCACGCGCGCGTAGGCGTTCATGTCGGCATTGAAAGAGGTGCCAGTGAACTGGCTCATCCGTCCTTTCCACCCCGTGCTTGTATGCCCTTGGAGAAGATGAACTGCTGATGCCCTGTGCCGATGTCGATGTGTAGGTTGTGGTCGATCGTGTCCTCCACGATGTGGCGCGTCACATGTGCGAAGGTGGTTGAAGGTGAGGTCTGGCGCTGGCACTCCAGGCCGAGTGCCAGCGCGGGGCTGTGCCATCCTGGCGGGTCCTGCCGTGGAGGCCCACATGTCGGCGCGCGCGCCTTGTAGCGGGCGCAGAGGTGCTCATCGCCCACGCTGCGGTGGTATATCGGCGCTCCCTCCATGGCCATCTGCAGTGCAGGAAGGGATGGTTCGGGTATATTGATATCGCGTAGCAGGTCGTAGAGCTCCTCTGGTGCGCGTGGCAGCTGAAAGGCAAACTGCAGCAAGACTCTGTAGAAGGCGCCCTTGAGGTCCAAAGAGAGGATCATCGCCGATTCACCTCTCACTCTGAGGATAATCCAGGATGCCGAAGGTCGTATGTGTGATGAGATCGGTAGACTGGTGTGGTCGTGCGCCACATTGTGCGTCTCGTAGTAGCTGCGCCGTACAATCCTTGAGTCTGGTACGTAGGAGGCGGCGGAGGGTGCTTAGCTATGATGCTGCTGAGCAATGTCACCCGTCTCGCTTGTAGGTCTGGTTTGGTAGAGTTGGGTTTAGAGGATGGCGTTCGCCATTCTCCTTAGTGGGAGTGGCTCCACCGTTGCCATCTGCGCCTTGACTAGAAGACTAGAAGTGGGTGGAATAGTATGGTCATCTCGTTCGGTGTGATCTTGCAGTAGTCGTCAATGAGGTTGTCAGGGCCGCAGCTCCTTCCTTGCTTCGCCCGCGTGAACTGGCGCTCCTTCTCTCTTTGGCGATGATGTCGTGGAGCGGCGCGTCGTTCAGGACACGGGTGGCGGCTGCTTAATTGGCGCGGTGGTTGTATTTATCGGCGATGTCCTGCGGGCTCAGGATACTCAGTTGCTCTGCGATGGCGAAGTGGTCAAGCTCTGCTTCCGCCCGCTGCCGTTGGCCATGGAGAGGTTTACCGTCAAATCCGATGATGCATCGGCGCTCGGCCGCGATGCGCCCCGGTCCACCTCCATACCTCAAGAGCCGCTTGATGTCGGCCCATGTTTTTCTGGAGGCGATGTTGGCGCAGGCGAACTTTACGCCGTCGGCGACCCTCTCGATGTACTTGGGGCGGTCGGTCTCGATGGCGCTTGCAAGTTGCGGCGGGGATCCGCGTAATAATGCAATTGCAGCTAGAGCTATCTCCTCGAGTTGGGCGCAGTTGTGCACGATGTCTTCTGCTACACATTGAAGTGGAAGTAATGTTTCTGGGTTCGTCATGGCCTCGCATGCACTGGTGGTGGGGGCGCGGGCTTCGTGGATCTGGCAGGCGAGGTTGAGGAGGCCTCCCCGTGCCTTGAGGCTCTCAGGATCTTGTCGTAGACGTCGTGGCGGTCTCTAGCATTGTCTACGGACTCGGCTGAGAACTAAAGTTGTGGGTTGCAGGCATGGCACCCTGTGGTGCGCCTTGTCGGTCTTGCAACGCCTTACTCCAGCCTCATGTACTTGTTGCGATGAGGTCGCTCGCGTGGTCGTTCATCTCTTCTTGGAAGGGCGGTAGTGGAATGGTTGCGATCTCGTCCCTGAACTTAATCTGGGCGCGTGGGCATCTTACCTTCGCGCGGCCCATGGGCAATGCCGCATCGCTGGACGTCGGTCTTCTTGAAGTAGGTGAGGCCGGCAATGACTGAGTAGTGGTCTTCGTCGTCCTGGTGAGTGTCGAAGTCGTCAAAGACCTCCATATGATTGACGGTCGGCACTTGTCCGCAAGGTCGGCAAATGTAGTCGATTCGCTGCCTGATGTCGTCTCCCACATAAGTATGACTGGGTCCACGTGTCTCGATGACGGCGTTGGCGGCGAAGAGGTTGTGCTCCTGCAGGTAGGCGTGCAAAGACCTGCCGCCGCGATGTTCCTCCACTGGTTGGCCTTCATCTTCAATATGGGGGGAGGTATGACTGCCGGTAGTCCCACTGGCGTCGGTGAGGATGATGTCGCGCTGTACTTGTCCGCCCCCGCGCTGATGCCATCCCCGAGCTGGTTGCAATCGAGGTCGTCACCATGTGAGCGCGCGCGCGCGACCACGATGGTTCGCTTAGACCCAGGTGCTGTAAACTCGACGATGCGTAGTCGAGGAGTCTGAGCGATTTTTCTCCAGTGGCTGGGTTTCAAGTAGAGCTGGTTGCCGTTATCGTCACAGTAAGACAAATGCGTGTTAACTAACAATGGGCATATCATGCTGCGTCTGTCATAACCGCTAAAAATGATAGCGCGCTGGTCGGCAGCGCGGGCCCCCCGCGGCAGTCGTCTTGACTCCTACATTCCAATAACGCGTGCACTTATGTCAGAGAGCTGTTGTCGGATGATTGTAATTCTGGCTACTTTTTTCTTATTGTCGCGCCCCTGCTTTCTCAGGGGACTTGAAGGAGCGCGCATTGAAGGTGCAGATGCGGATGTCGATCTTCTTGTCGCTGGAAGTCTTGGTGGTTTGCCATGCTAAGTGGACCAGTCGAACATGCATCTTCGCTGGCGGTGTCTCAAGTCCGTGTTGGTGCATCTTCGGGTCGGCATTCTTTACCTCGCGATCTGTTTTTTGTAGCTTTCCTCTGTCGTTCTCCGTCGGCGTGGAAAGCGTGTGCCCGCTCTTTTCGTGGACATTGCTGCTGGT
The DNA here is from genome assembly GCA_963575745.1 of Prorocentrum cordatum. Classification (NCBI taxonomy): domain Eukaryota; class Dinophyceae; order Prorocentrales; family Prorocentraceae; genus Prorocentrum; species Prorocentrum cordatum. The sequence continues at coordinate 55,997 of CAUYUJ010014597.1, forward strand.
TGCTGGGTGTTGCTGCGTGCGCATTGGCGAGACTGTCTGCTAGTTCGTTCCATGGATGTCCCGCGCGTGCTCGCGCGTGGTCAGCGTTGAGGTTCACCGCCCTGGTGAGGTCGCGCAGTAGTCGTGCCAAGTCGGCCAGCTGTCTGGGTTTCATGGGTTGGAAATTGCCCTTAGCGAAGCCTCTGGCAATCATGGGGTCGGCATGGATGGCGACGTCAGGCATGTGGTTGGCGCTGTGGAACTGTGCGAGCGTCCATGCGCGGGCCCAAATCATGGCTGCTAGTTCTGATGTGGTGGAGTTGCAGGGGAAGCTGTCGTCTCTGAATGGGATGCTGTTGCGTGCTCCGATGCATCCCTGGTGCATATAGCCTGGTTCGTCTACGGCAGTAATTACCAGGGCCCATGAACCTTGGGCGGGGTCGCGCAAGCGCGTGCCATCTGCGCATAGTTACCATCTTTTGACCCGGTGCAAGGGTAGAGGCGGGCACAGCTCAAACGCAATAGCGGCGGCGGGGTTGGGGTCGGGAAAGTTAGCGAGGTCATGCTGGTGATGGAGGGTCGGTGGCGACTCGCGCCTCAGGGCGGCCGCTCTCGGCTCCGTCGGAAGGGAATAGTGATTGTAAAGTTCCTTCCTTGCTGCGTGCCTCGAGGGGGCGTGGTTCCCTCGCGAGCACGTCGGCCCGTAGATGCGGCATCCTCTGCGTCAGTGTCCAGGTCGCCTCGATCGGAGCACGAGCTGTCGTCGCGCGGTGGATCGCATCTAGTTGAAATGGGCGCTGCGAGGTCGATGGCTGCCCCGCCATCCCTCTCAACGGCCAGGCTTGCCGATCTTCCTCTGTCTCCCTCGAGGTCAACTACTGCTGGCGGTGGCTCGGCTTCCCTGCCGGCAAGCGTATTCACTGCGTTGCTGCAGGGGCTGTCCGAGGAAAGGTGTCGTCGTTTATTGGTGCGACGCTGGTAAAGGGGGGTATTGCTGCTCGTTGAATTCCGGTTCGGCGTTGGCGACGGGAGCGTGCATTGGGTCGAGCCCGTCTGGTCCTGGAGCTTTGGGCCGTGGTGAAACTGGTCGTCTCAGGGATTGTGACGTGCCCTTCTAAAACTCCTAGTCTGGTGTCAGGGTGTGTCACGAGTGTAGCTACATCGGCCCTTTTGGCCTCGGTGACGGCGGCATCCCCAATGCCGCCGTGCCGCGTCAGTTTTTTTAAGGCATGGTCGCAGGTGCCCCCGTCGATGCCACTGCTGTCGGTGTCGTCGCGGCGATTCATGGGGATGGTGTTCCCCTCGTCTGCTGGGTCAACCACGCCGTGGCCATTGTCTGCTGCGAAGCGTACTGGGCGTCGCGGCGCTGACTGACGTCGGCGTTGTTCCAAACGCTCGCGGCGCATGCGAACCTCTTCCGATGGCGCCGTGGGAGACTTCGGTGACAGTGATGCTGCTCTGTTGGGCGGGGTGCCGATGTGAAAGGTCGGTGCTGGTCGGAAATCTATCAGTGTCATGCATTCCGTCTACAGGCCGCGGGCAGTCGACGCCGCCCTCCCAGCCCACAAGCTGTCCGACGGCAGATTCGGGCCCGACTCACGCCATACGAACACCTACTACGCCATGTGCGACGCCGGCCCTGCAGGGTCGCCGCTGCTCGCGCGGTCTACAAACAGCCCTGCACTCGGCTGCTTCATGTGGAGCCCTGAGCCAGGTGCGCCGCGCAACGACGAGACAGGGCTTCCGCCTTGGGATACCATGCCCACGCTCTGGGCCCAGCAGCAGTGGAACGCAGGTTGGGCCTGTAGGCGATGCCTCATTCACATCTGGAACGCAGCGCCCGGCACGCTCGACCGCACCCTGGACCAGCACCCCTCCAAGGTATATCCCATTACCCCCACCAGGCGCGCAGCAACAACAGAAGTGCAGGAGGACAGCTACGACATCAGCGCCCACCTCTCCCCAGCCGGCGTCGACGCAGCTGCAAAGGACACATGCTCAAGACAATCGGCCCCAAGGGGCGAGCTCACCCCCAACGACAGGGAGCACAACAGCGCGGCAGGAGAAAGCAATGAACCTGTCAGGGTCGGACGCGACAGCAATTCCGCGTTCCCCGACGCGGGCCCGCCAGAGAGCCCCGTCCCACCAACCCAATCCACCCTCAGGCCCTCCGGGATGGAATCTGACGGCCCCGTTCACTCCTTGGTGAAGTACCTGCTGGAATGGAATGATTCCGTCTACAAATGTTGGGACGACTTCGCACAGCGGCACGGTGGCGGCATCCCAGGGGACAGAGCAGATGAGGGATCGTGGCCCACAGCAAGCCTGACCCCTTTTCCTGGTAATGATCTACGGAGAGTCGATCCCAAACAACGGCCACCCCCCCGACATCCCATGGGATGGGCAACGGGCTGCAGTGGCCAGAGTGGCATACCACCTAATGAGATCCAACGGGAAGTACCAAGGCACATGGGGCAGTTACGCGGCCAACCTGACAGAGCAGAGAGGCCAGTGCCCCTTCCGACAGCGGATTCGCACACTGCTCACATTCCTTATGGGAATTGACCAGGCCGCCTTGGCCCATGGTACTACCGCCGCCCCGACCAAGCGAGACCCGCGCGAGGCGGTCGCAGGCTCCTCAGCGGCGGGTGATCAACCTGGCTGAACAGAGCAGTCGTTACCGAGGACCCCCTCCCAGCAGTCAGCATTGGGCCTGCACGAGAGGGCACCTCTGCCCATGCCCCCAGAGCGAACCCCCCCCGCCTCAGGCGCAGACGGGGGACGCGCCCCTCAGGCAGAGGGGGGGGGGGGGGCCCAACCGTCTAGGCAATCAAGATCGAATGCGAACCTGGCGGGATCCACCGGGGAGGGGAAGGGGGCAAGAAAAGCGAATCCGACAGCGCCAAGGACCCGAGCCCGGAGCTCAGCCCAACCCTGGTGGCAGACGAAGAAGAAGTGGACCCCCTCAAACTCTTCCTGGGGCCACCCGGCAGGCCCGACGCCTGGCGCCCATACGACCGGGTCGCTGTCAGGAACGCCGCCCGTGCAATCAAGAGCGCGAGAGACAGCCCACAAAGAGCAGACAGCGCAGCCTGGAGCATAAACGACGTCAGGGATGACCGCGCCCTCAGCCGCGCGAGCGGTGACAGGGGCCGCCAGCGACCCGCGTGGGAAGACGCCGAGGAAGGGGGCGGCCGTGCCGCCAAAACCCCAAGAGGCGACCCAGCGCGGGTGCACATTTCCGAGGCGCCCTGGAATGATGCAAGGGCCACGCAGCCACCCCGAGGCAACCCAAGCGACCCCATGGGGGGCATCCCCATGTACATGTGCCCTTTTGCCGATGCGGACGTCGCGACGGACGAACCCGTGCAGGGGAAGATAATACGCCTGCAAAAGACGCTGGGAAGAGCGTTCAACGGAGTTTGGGCCGCATGGGTGAAGAAAATTGCCATGAAACAAAGGGCCAGCGGAAGCGAAAAGCACGACCCTAAACGGAACACGGCCCAGTCGTGCAACGATTTCAACCAGGCGTGGGACAGCGCAGGGTGCGACGCCTACAAGATGGACAGCGACCTAGGGCTCAGCGCCCACTGGCCGTCGGTCAAGGACAAGCACATGAAGCTCCTCCAACGCGAACCCAAGACCCACGCTCAGCGAGGACCTGCCAGCAGCAGTGGGCCCGCCCCGTGGACAGCAGAAGGCAGAACAGCCGCGGCGGCACCCGTGCATGATCGCTGGGCAGGCGCCATCGGCTCCGCCACCCCCGCCCGCTGGCAGGAATGGCAGGAGTGGGACTCCGGGAACGACCAGAAAGCACCGTGGACGGAGACAGATTGGAAAGGGAAATGCAAACGCTACTCCCCCAGGGGAGACGATCGATACATTGACAAGCGTGCAAGATGGTGGGACAGTGAGGACTAATACGCCCAGGGGTCGCAGGCTCGGGCTGGCCTGACAGCGTGCCCACCGGCGCTCGCTCCCGGCCCGTCACCCGCGACCCCCCCCCCCCCTCGTCGCCCGCACCTCGCCCCGCTGGGGATGGTTCCACCTCGCTGCGCCCGGCCTCGGCCATAATACCCCGGGGCAACTCCCGCTGGGGCGGGGGTCTCCCCACATCTCACCCCTGGCGAAGCATAGCTAGACAGCCCACGCTGGATAAGTGGACCTCGCCTGGACCTCTCACCTCCCCCTCAGCAGATGGGGGCCAGCCCGCAGACCTCACCGGCCCCGGGACCGCCCGCTTTGCTGTCCCTCAGCGACAGCCACTCTTTCTCGGTGACAAGGAGACGGCCGCAGACGCACCCCCCAGCGCACCTTCCTTTGCTGTCCACTTGACAGCCGCCCGTTTTCGGTTGCATGGGCCAGTCGCCTGAAATAGTCGCCCCCCTGCACGCCGCTCAGCCAGTACCTTGGCAGCTTGCAGCTCCAGCTATGTTGCGCAAGGCTGCAGCGCATGTACCCCCCATGTGGCGCGTCCGACGCTGGCACACTCCAGCTCGGACTGCATCGGCGTGGACCTGCCGCCCCCCCATCTTTCTAAGTGTCTCCTGCGGCGGTTAGCTGCACCCCCCACTTGTGTAGATGTTCTCGGCGCGCAGCTGCTACCAAGCTGCCTGCATCTTGCGGCGGTTAGCTGCGCCCCCCTTCTCCACGGCAAGGTGCACTCTGAGGGTTGCACCCTAAACGGACAACCAGGTTACAAGGGGCGCCTCGGCGCGGCCGCAGGCCGGCCACGGTGTGGGACGGCGCCGAACGCGTGGCCTGGCGGGCGCCCCCCACTGCGCCCCCGGGGTTCGCCCGCGGCGGCTGCAGTAGCCAGAGCGGGCGACCAGACGGGCAGGCTGCTCGGAGGTCTCCCCCCCCCACGGGCCGAACCTATGAGTCGTCTGCGGCTGGCATTGGTGGGCCTCTTCGCAGTAGGACGACACTGCGGTGCTCGGACAGTCGCTGGTCTCCACCGACAGTGAGGGCTACTGTGCCTGAATGCCTCGCCTTAGTTTTGTTGCCTGGTACAGCCCGCGTTTTACGCATCATCGCACCATCCCCGGGCCTTCCCCGCAGGTGCCGGACTCGATGCGTTGGTCGCTGCCAGCCACCCCACTCTGCGGTGGAGTTCGATGGCTGCGCGCTGAGTGGTTCAGCCTTCCGCGCCTTCGGCCCTTGCTGTCCACCGCCAGCAGCCTGTTACCCGGCCTCGTGCATCGTTGCTAGCCTGGCCGGCTGCTCGGAGCTTGGCGACGCAAGGGCGACTCACTCCGTTGCACTCGCACTCGTGGTCGCTTGTATACTTCGGTTTACTGGGCGGCGCCTAGGTGCGTCTGCTAGTGAATGCTGAGCATTTTGTTCAAAGCATGTGCACCGCATGCTCTGTGTGCAATTAGCTTCCTGCCGCCCGCCCCGGACATTGCCTGTTGCCGCCAGACCGTCGTCGAGCGGCCGCCGACCAACAAATCGTCTTCTGGTGTCGACTTGACTCAGTTGTTCTGGTTCTTCTCGCGGTAGTATCCGTCCCTCTGGGTTCGAGTGCCGTGATGCCGTGGTCCTCGATGTCTGAGATCTCGGAGTCCTGGATGACGATGGGCTGGTCTCTTGAGTCGGCCTCTCGTGGTGGAATCCCTTGTGACGCCTGCAAGAAAGTGACAATTGAGTCGGGCTCGCTGTGTCTGAACCGGTTGGCGAGGTCGTGGACGAAGTCTGCTTCTCTTTCCTACTGTGTGACGTGGATATCCGTGTGGGCGTTCTCGAGTTGTTGAGCGTGTTGTTGCATCAGTGTCTCTGTACAATGGTGCTTGTTGTGAAGTTGCTGGAGAAGGTGCTCCTGTGACTCTATGAATATCTTTGCTGCGGTGAGCTGGTGTTGGTCGTAATGTATATGTTCCGCTTGGAGCTTGGAGCTCCGCTGTCGCTGCGTAAGCCTTTTTGTGCTGGTGGAGCTGGGCGGTGTGGTTCTGCATGTCCTCGGTCCGCCCTTCGAGTACGTGGATGTATTCGGCATTGTTATGGTATTGCTTCTCCTCTGTCTGCATGATCTGCTTTTGCCCGTAGATCTTGTTCTCGAGGTAGCTGATGCGTTGCTCTGAAAGGTGGTAGTTGTGCTGGATGTGCTTGCGGGCCAGGTCCTCAATTTCTGCGTGCTTGGCTTCCGCTGTTGCGAGTTATTGTCGTAGCTGTTCTTGCGCGTGCTGTTGTGCATGGAGTTGCTGTTTGCATTCCTTGACGGTTGTAAATATTTGATGATGATCTGCTGCTGGTGCTCTAGGAGCTGGATGGCTTCACCTTTCTCTTCTAAGCACTTCTCACAGTTGTGGCGCTTGGTGATCGTACCTGCGGCTCGCGGCTGCCGTGGTTGATGTAGCTGAAATCGTGTTTCTTCCAAAGTGTTTTGTCCTTTTTGTCCCTTTCCTCCTCCTCCTCCTCCTCCTCCTCCTCCTCCTCCTCCTCCTCCTCCTCCTCCTCCTCTCTTCGTGCCCCTCCTCCTCCTCCTCCTCCTCCTGCTCCTCCTCCTCCCTCTTCCCCCCCCACCTCGTTTCCCCTCCAATCATCTCCTCCAATCGGCCTCCTGACCAAGGCAGGACGGATGCGGTGGAGCGATCCACTCACACCCCTCCCCCATGTAAGACGAAGCCAGGACGAAGATACACTCGGGTGAGGATGAATCGAGAATCTCTGAGATCTGGCGGCTCTGGAGGACCTCGGGCGCCGCGGCCTGCGCAAAGCGTTGCGAAACGCTCTGAGAGCGTTCCGGGACGGTCTGGAACAGATCTTTCCTCTTCCTAGCCCCGTCCGACCATGTCCTCCTCCTTATACGCCTTCGCCACAGGCCCCGACGGTCGTGACTCCTCCGCAGCGTGGGCCCCGGGACCCCGGGAGGTCTGCACCCCTCCCCTGGGACGGGCCCGGCCCCGGGGCCCAGTGAGGGACCCCGGCGGAAGCGCCGCCAGGGGGATCCAGAGCCGATCCAAGCAATCCGCGCGAAGCTCTGAGCATTTATCCTCATGCACTTTTACTTGGCAGCGTTTCGCCAAGGAGGGCTTCAACAGTGGGTGGAATAACCACAGACGAGTGCCACAAGGGGGACGGGGAGCACGAGACCGCACAGTCCAGCAGCTGGTTCGGCAGCCTTCTAAACGCCTGAGACCTCCTTCCGATTCATTCTGGAATCGCACTCTCGCCTCAGTGCGGGCTGCATGCTCGGTCTGGACGCTCACGCGCCCTGGTAAAAGAAGACACTACCATGCACACGGCCGTGATCTCACCTTTGTGCGTGGCCTCTCCGTCTTTGCTGCCGTTAGGGTGTTTTGCTGGGGTGCTAAGCTAGTTGTTTCCCCGACTGCCCCCGGTCGACCTCCTGCGGGGCCCTCTGCCCCTTCTGACGGGGCCAGGCGGGGAATCCCCCCCCCCCGCAAGCTCCTCCCCCTCCTCCCTCCTCCTCCTCCTCCTCCTCCTCCTCCTCCTCCTCCTCCTCCTCCTCCTCCTCCTCCTCCTCCTCCTCCTCCTCCTCCTCCTCCTCCTCCTCCTCCTCCTCCTCCTCCTCCTCCTCCTCCTCCTCCTCCTCCGCGGCTCTCCTCGGTCAGCTTCTTCTCCCAGAACTTGTCGTCCGCGGGGGGGGCCGGGGCGTGGCTGCCCTGCCGGCGGGGGAGGACGCCGGCCGCCCGCCACGCAGCGGATCGAGGCTGGCCGGTGGGCTCAGCACAGACCTGGGCCGGCCAGGGCCCTGCCACGAAGCCCGGCTGGCCACTTGAGAGCCAACGGACCTACAAAAAAACGCTCAACATAGGTCCCCCCGTACCATGGACCCAGAGACCCCAGGGACCCACAGAAGCTGGGGCACCTTGGGACCCCTCCAGGATCGACGAAGAACGTGCCCCTGGGTCTCTTGTGGCGAGACCTCTTGTCGAAACCCGTATAATAGGGATGCGCGGTAAGGATGCAAGGGCCTTGGAGTGCCACGCGAACGCTTCTCGAGCGAGGTTGGCCAGCCGAGGCGGCCAAGGATAGACCGAAGAGGCAAAGGCTGACTGGTCCACCAAGGGGTCGAACATCATATTATGGACCCGCAGCGCTAATACGATGCGAACTTGGCTTGATGATGGTAATGATGATGATGGTGACGGTGGCGCTGGTGATGCCATTGATGTCGGCGGTCATGATGACGATGGTCATGATGTCGGTGGTCATGATGACGGCGGTCATGACGACGATGGTCATGATGTCGGTGGTCATGGTGTCGCTGATTGCGCTCATGATGTCGGTGGTCATGATGGCGACTACGATGGCGGTGATGGCGACGACTAGTTTTTCCGCTCGCAAGTGTCGCGGCGCCAGCTGCGGCGACGCCGCCTTGGCCTCAGAAAGCGCGCCAGAGGCAGCGTCACGGGCACGCCAGAGGCAGTGACTCGGCCACGCCAGAGGCAGTGTCTCGGGCAACCATCTCCTAGCGAAGGTCTTCCCAAAGGTTGCTCTTATTCTGCCCGCTTCCTGAGGGCGGTGAATTGTCGGGGCACGCCAGAGGCAGTGCATTCTGGCCGCTTCCTGAGCCGTCTTCACTTCTAGAGGTTCCCGAGCTTTTTCTCCCGTTGTCTCGTTAGTTCTTGTGATGTTCTCCTTGACTTCTTCATTCTTCTCTCTTTTTGTTCTCTCTCTCTCTCTCTCTCTCAGTCCATCCTTCTTTCTTTCCCTCCTCCTCTCCTCATCCGTCTTCTCCCCCCCCCCCCCCTTTCCTCATCCGTCCTCCGTCCTCTCTCCCGTTCTCTTTCCCTTCTCCCCCCAGCCACTGCAATGCAATGCGATGCGATTGCAATGCAATGCAATGCGACAGCAATGCAATTCCTTTGCAATGCAATGCGATTCTAATGCAATGCGATTGCAATGCGATTGCCATGCAATGCGATTGCCAAGCAATGCGATTGCAATGCAATGCGATTGCAGTGCAATGCCAAGTAGAAGAAGGGACTTGCACTCAAGTATCCGGGTGCCCGGCGGCGGCAGGGGCTTACACTAAAGTATCCCGGGGCACGGCGGAGACTTGAGGGAGGGAAGAGGGAGGAAGAGAAAAGGAGGAAAAAGGAAAATGAGGGGGAAAGATGTAGAAGAAGGGTGCGAGAGAGGGGAAAGTAGATGCTTTCATCGAAGCAATCATTTCAGCAGTACTTATGATGATGTCTTGCGGTTCATCCCTCCCGCCTCTCCCCACATCCCTTTGCAATTTGAGTTGCCTTATTCTTGGCTCCTTAGCCTCGATTGTGCTATTCTTGTTGCTGGCGATTGTACCCTCGACATAAAGTCCAAGACTGCCATGGGGAACCCGCCGTACGGGAGTAAGAAGTACTACGAGAAACTCCAGGCCCAAGCGGATTGCACAAAAAACAAACAAAAAAACAACCGAAGAACCAAGAAACAAACTCCACCACCCATCGTCTATCCACAGCAGGCGAACAAGGAGCGCTTGGCCACCAAGAGGGCGGTGAACTTCTTGAAAAAGCCCGAGATCAAGAAGGTGGTGCAGAAGGCTGCGCGGGCCGCCGTGGCGCCACTGAAAAAAGCTCTTGCCGAAGCTCGCAGCAAGGCAGAGCAAGCAACGACCCCGGGGGAAGGTAAAACCCACGACATACCCCCAACCATTACGTTACAAACAACCCCGCTAAAACACAACACATAATTATTATTGCACCCCTGAACTCCCTTCCCCCCTCCTCCCCAGGAGGCGCAGCAACCAGCACTACAGGAACCTCTACGGACAGACGACCAGGGCTGACCACTGGATGACGGAGTACAACAAGCTCTACTACAAGCACGAGGCCGCGTCCCTTTGAAAATCTATTTACATAAAGATTTTGAAGTATATGTGAAAACCCGTGGTAACATCACAATTCCACAACACGCCACGTTCAGGCTCTCAAGAAGAGCTACGCCAAGACCAGCTGCGACCTTGGCTCCTCCTTGAAGAACCACGCGGAGCTCGCCAAAGAGCTCCGCGCGTGGAAGAAGTGGTGGGCTAAGCAGTGAGCGGCCCGCCCTTTGCTAACGCCTTGCACGAGAGAGGGCATTCAAAAAATGAATGCCCTTACACAAGTAACAATGAACAGGCTCACCACCACAAGAGACGTTAGTTGCAGATCCCATCAACACAATGTCTGGCCTTACGCTCCCATGTATATTCAGAGCAGCGCGCAGTACTATGTAAAACCTGACCATCGGTATATAATATAGCCAGTAGTATTGTTTTAACGGTTCCGATATAATACGATACCGTGCCGGATTTAATCGTTTAGTTCCTCTCCCCTCCTCCATGCTAGAACCTCTGCGGCGCGAACGCGCAGGCATCGGCGCGGCCCTGCTGGAGAAGAGACTCCAGCAAGGGCCGCGCCACTGTAGCGAAGGTAACCGCGCTCGTTTGCCTGCGAAGCAGGCTCCAAGAGAGAGCTACCCAGCCGAGAGCCTGACCGCTGGTTCTCTATTCCGAGCTATTTTTTTCTAGAGGCCCTGTGCGTCTCCAGAAGACCGCCGCCGCGAGACGTCGCCGCTGCGAGGGAAGCTCAAAGATCGTCTCTGCGAGGCGCCGCCGCTGCGAGAGAAGCCTTCCCGATACATGCACACTGCGTTGTTTTGACGTGCGAAGATAACCGCGCTTCAACCATCGGTGTTGGTTAGCCTGAGGAAGCCAAGACACATATATAGGTATATATATATATATAAACTGTTTATCATATTTTGATGTATCTCTTTCTCTCCTTTCCCTCCCAACGCCATTAGTACTCAAGCGAAGTTGAGGCGTCTTCAGCTTTCCCTTGGCTGTCAATAGGCCAAGATCTAAGTAGGGAGCACATCGTTTCTGCTACTTGTCACACCATGGCCGCGACGCCCCCAGGATAGCACGGATCGCTGATCGCTTGGATTTTGATCAGACATGAGTGATTGCATTCGCAATGATCGTTGGTAGATTTGTATTTCGCAGTGATCTTTGATATTTCGCAGTGATAACTTTCGCTGTGATGTAAGGTGAATCGCGTCATGATACACGGCCACTTCATGTCTCCCCCCGCAGGGCTTTCTATCCACAGGAGTGGGTTTCTGGAGAGGGTGGACGACGAGATCAATAATGACTGGGCATGGTCGTCTCGCAGCTGCGGCTGCCTTAATCGCCTTTTAGGTCGATGTTGGTTTCCAATTCGGTTTTTGATCGCGTTCGCGAAAGCCACGCGGTCCATGATCACAGCCAATTGTTTGTTCTAGTTTAATTTATTCGTCAACTCAGGTGCCGGCCGCATCGAGGGCAACGAGGAGACCGACGTCGCACGGTTGAGGGATCTCGACGATGAATTTGTATTCCACCCCGACGACGAGATACCTTTCATCCAAGACGACCAGCCAGAATCGCCCACAACTGTTCCAGATGGTGCATCTTTGGACCCTGTGAGCGGGCCGAGCTCTTCTAATAACTCCCGGCGGTCATCTAAAAAAAGGAAGTGGCCAGAAGTCGTGTGCGTCGGCCTTGACGGGGTTCCTTTCCGTTTGAACGATACGGTGTATTACGTTGTAAAAGACTCGGACAATGCTTTCGGAATGACAGGAACCATTGCAGGGCCGAGCGTTTTCTTCGGTACAAATTCTGTGCTCTTCAAGTTTAAGAACGTCCGCTCCTTAGTCCTTTGTTCCATCCGTGAATTCTTTGATATGTGAATGCGATAAGATCGGGACAGTTCTACTCACGCAATTGTATTAACTTGTGTTGATGTGTTCAAAAAACATCGATTCTGATAAGATCGGGGAAGATCTGCTCGCGCGATCGAGTCAGCTTGTGCTGGTGCGTTCTGAGGCCCTCTATCACTGCAGAACCATTGATATCAGCCATTCTAATCCATCAACTTGGAAGAAAGCTAGGCGTCAGGCCAGACTGGCGGCGATGTCGACCAATGCGAATGTGTCGGATAATAACACTTACTCGCCAGAGAATGTGTCGGACAGTGACACTTATTCGCCAGAGAGTTCTGCAAATAATGGTGAGAATATCTCGAACGTCCCGGACCCTTTCGGGAAGTACCAAGCGTCTTCCAGGTGCCGGGCATACATGTATTCTCAGCAGAGGAGCCGTTTATCTAGACGCACCAGGAAGATTTGTTCCAGGATAGGAGTAATAAAATCTCGTGATGAATAGTGACACAAATAAGTGAACAAAAAACATTGTTTTTCCAACTCGTGAAACGTATTTTTATTGTTACTGAGTTTGTTATTGCTTCCCGCAGGAGATGCAAGCACGACGCCGAGCACATATCTTCATCAGCCACTTCTTCGTCGACCTCTGCTTCCTCATCTGGTGGCTCGTGGTCTCCAATCAGCATGCTGCTGAGCACACACCTGTGCTACATGATTTTCAAGCACGTCAACGAACGTGTCACTGACGAGCCTGATGTTTGCGAGGTCTGCGACAACATCCTCGATTGCGGAGCGCCGCTCACGGCGGATTGTCTGCGCAATCAGCCTTGCGAGATGCATGCGCGTTGGGCGCGGATACAGATTGATTGTCGGTGTGGCATCGTCGGTCCTTGCCCTGTTCTCGGTTTCTGCGGCGCTCATCGCCTGCGAGATGATCTTTTTTCTGAGCAAGAACTTTTGTGGGGGATGACTCCTGCTCGCGCTCATCGCGCGCCGCCAAATCGAGTGCTTGTTTCTTGGGAGAATATAACCTGCGACGTGGGCAAAGTTTATTCGTGTTTGTCACGCGCGCTACGCGCGCACGATCTACCTGTACAGTGCACAGCAGATGTTCCATTGTGGGTGTTGGAAGATGGAAACAACATGCTGCGCCCCCTGAACCATTACATCAGACCAACTCTTCGGGATGAGTTACAACGGGTGGACCATGGGCAATTCATTCTTCACATTTCCAACCCGGCATACCTTGAGGACGAAAACTATGTGGTGGAACATTTCGAAGCTGTTAAGACATGTGATGGACATGTTTATCGTTTCCTCAACGACCGATGGGTTTTGTTGGATATCCAGCTCTTCGAAGTGATCTTGTCATTGCATTCGGTGCGTATGTTCCAAATACTATTTGCTGGGCCATTCGGGATCCCAGATTTGTCTTCCGATTTGCGATTTGACGTGTTCGGCGGCATGAACCACGACCTTCCCCCTGATGGAGCGGAGCAGCTATGCGCCCCCAAACGGCTCTTGCCGAACAGCGTGTTCGCGGAGCTCGGCCGCGGCGCCGCTTCCGCTCCTGCCGCCCCGCCGCCGCCCGAGGCGGCCGCAGCCGCCGATGACGCGTTGTCGTTGCAGGAAAAAGTTCAGAAGATGCTTGATAAGATCAAGGAAGATTCGCCAAACTACACCGATGACGAGATCAAGATTTGCGCCATTGCGAAATACCTGATACAGGATGCTAAGATGACTGGGTTTCATTCCGAGCTTGACCACCAACTTTTCGTGTTTCTGATGTTGGACGGCATCAACTGGAGAGCTCACGCGCAGCAGCTGTTCAGGTATCATCTGTTAGGGAGCTGGGACATCCAAGAGGAGAAGGAAGGCGAAACTCTTAAACTACCAGAGCGCGGCAGAGACATCTTGATGGCAGTTGAAAATTTATTTATTAAAATCTCCACGGGCGAGAGTTTGCAGGATGCGATGTGGAAGTGGTCTACTGTATCACAAAATATTGACAACGTGGTTTCTGGTACCCGGCAAGAGCCCCAAGGTACAACGCAGGTTTTGTTGAACTACGCTAAGATCCAGGGTGATTACCTTCGGAAGCAGACGAAGAACAAGGTGTGGGATGCTCATTGGTGCAGTAGACTTGCAGACATGGTACAACGAATCAGGCGCAGTTTCTCCAGCAAGCATATCCTCAGGGAGATCACGATCCATCTCTTGACGGTATGCAGCACGCCAAAACCACCCAGCCAAGGGATCGCGTTCACTGATTGCTACATCAACGGCGATTGGCAAGAAATTCCTCCAGATCGCCAGAACAATTGTTATTTCAGGGTTTGCTACAAGTCGCACGTAAGAGAATCAGACATTGTCAAGCCGGGTTGGACGTTGCAGAAGTACAGAGAGCAGCTCCAATTGATTGTTCGATCTTGGTATTATAAAAACGATGAGTTCTTCTGGGTGAAGCTCGCCTCGTACGTGCTCGCTTTTCGCGGTGTGGGAAGTGGCAGGTGGATTGTTGAGGTTGGCAAAGGAGGTGATGGAAAAGGTAAGGAATGGCTTCTGGAACGTGGGCTCTTCGGCAAGGCCAACACGTCCACCGTTGATATTGGTTGCTTTCTGTCTAGGGAAGAGCGCCGCTCTTATCGACAGCGATGATGACTGCGATTTCGACAGCGATGATGACTGCGATCTCCATTTCAATCCGACAGCGATGACGACTGCGATTCCCATGCTGGTCCGACAGCGATGACGATTGCGATCTCCAGGTCGATCAGCGTCGGTATTCGGTTGATTCGTTCGAGCGATTGTGTTGCGTCGCTGATTTCCGATCAGGATCGATAGAAGATCTGTGTTCACATCGAACCGATATCTCCTCGTTTGCCGTAATGATTGGTATCGATCGTGAATTTGTGATTCAACTAGGGTTCCGGAAGTCTGCTCACTTCGCGTGGTCCAAGAAAGCTGTTCGTGTTCAGGAAGCGGACAGGAAAACGCCCACCGTATCCGACATCTGGAAACGTTTTCCCGAGGGCGAAGAGTTCGATCTTCGGGCGAATTACGGCTTAACGAGCAAACGAACGTTTGAGGAGTCTTTGAAGGTACACGAGATGAACCCAGAGAACATCCCAGTAACGGCAGAGATCAAAAGTCAGACGGAGGACGAACCCTTGGAGAGCATTGGGAGGAGAGTGATCGGGGGGATGATGGGCAGGGCAACCCTCGTCAAAGTCGAATCTGAAGTAAACCACGCAGAAGGCCGATTTTTGATTATTCCGAGAGAAGCTTTCATATCTTTACTGGAAGATCCTGTTGCGCATAGCTTATACTTCAGCGAATGGGTGTTACCAGTCGGGAAGGAGTGGGATGCGATGGAGATTTTGCGCGCTTTTGATAATATTGATTCAATTGGTGGTACGGTCGCTGAAGATACACGTTGGCTTGCCAAAACTATGTCCGGCGTAGGGAGACCTCAGTCTACCATCGAAACGCCAGACCACGAGCTGTGGATTTTGGCTGCACACCGTCATTTTCCGAGGAAGACAGCGTTCATGAAGCCGTATCACATTAGCGATATCGCTGACATACCAGGATTGAGAGAGAAAAAAAAAAAAAAAACGTCCAGTTCGAAGGGGAAACCAACTAAAATGGAGAACTTCTCGATCGCAATGCGGGGGACATCGTCTGCAACAAATTTGTTTCAGTTTGACGAACAGAAAAATGTCTTTCTTCGTCTTGCAGTTGCGTACGACGAGATGGTCAGCGGCATGGTAGATAATGGAGGTGCGGAAGCTTTTGGATCTTGGGACGACTGGGGAGATATTTTTGGCACACGGGAAGCGCAATTTCAATCATCTTCTTTTCTCGAAGGTTGAGACGTCTACGAGGACGTTTTCGAGAGAGACATCCACGCGTGCGCCCCAACATCAATCTTGCCACAATCTACGACGAAACGGACCTTTAGAAACATTGTGAATGTCAACGCGATTCGACACCATCTAGCAGACGGTGCTTCCCGGCCAGAACAAGTGCAAGGGTTGCTTGGATTTATTCAAACGCGAGGTTCAACTTATCCAACGAATCCCGACCTTATGGAGTTTGATAAGGAATATCTCTTGAGGTCTTGGTACTCGCGGCTCACGTGCACAGAGCAGAACGGGATGCAGAACAATACCTGTGGAGTTCGCGCTGCCGCATACTATGGCCACGCCGCAGACGTTGATATGAAGGTCAGTGGGCCGATGTTCTGCTACCACTGTCATAGCCACCTATCATATCTCTTCTTGTCTCTTCTTCCTCATCTCGTTGTCCTTCTCTATTCTCCCTGCTTCCAATGGCGGTGGTAGTGGAAGATTGCTCCACGCGAGGACGCCCGCGGCGCCTTGTTTTACAAGATGCTTGTTGACGAGGGTTTGTACGACGAGAAACTGTACTCCATGATCCGACGAAGTACCGTACACCATAAGGCTTGGCGAAGTTTTCCTACAACATACCATGCGTGTTCTATGATCGATGCGAAAAAAAGGGTTATCCGAATTCGGTTTGGAGGAAGGCCGATCTGCGATCTCCCTTTTCTTCGAAAACTTGCTGCTGAAACACATCGCGCTGTTCACGCGGTCCTTGCTTCGCCGAAGCACCAGTGGGTGAACAGTCGCTATGCGGACAGACGGAATCCTACATTCAGTCGCTTGGCTGCTTTGTTGAGTTTCCCAGAGCATAAGTCTCTTGAGGCCATTATGGCAGCGGCGGATGAGATCGGCGCGAAAAACTTATGTCCTATATTTGATGGATGCGCCCTCTACAGTCCTGTCCCTGCTAGCCCCATCATCATCACAAGCCACATGACCAAGGTGTCGGATTACATCGGCGCGGGCATTGCCGCGAAGCCATGGGAGAACATGCCCCTCCCTGTTTTTGCAAGTCTTCCAACCGACGCTGCGTTGACGAGGTCGTCCGTGTCTTTCCCCAACGATCGGCGTATATTGTCGTACCCTGGTTTGGGGAAGTGTTTGTTCAATGCCGTATCCCATCTAGCGCCAAATCATTGGCAGACAGACGATCCTGTCGATGGGGGGGCCATACTCAGTGTGGGACTTCAACGCGCTAGTTTCAAGTTCTCAAGGAAATGCTCAAGACGGATATCTTCTACTTGAGCACGTTCTCCGCGAGCAAGTTGCTGATCTTCAGGCTTAAGCCATATCCGCCTTCCTCTCGTTCAGAAATTTCCAGCTGGACACGCCGAGATGGAACGCCATACTGGAGGGAGAGAAAAGTGAGATATGCAGAAGGAGGAGGTGGAGGAGGAGGAGGCGGAAGGTGGGAAAGAATGGAAGCAGGAGGGCGGGTAGAGTATGAGAATGCATCTCACACGCAGACGATCCTCAAGGGATCGGCGAATATGGGAGATCAATGTGAGATCATTTGCCACGAAGCGCATATAGCATATTCATCTTTTAACGAACATTTCTATGCCGTTATCTCTGGCAAAGATTCTGCTCCTGCCGGCTGCGTTGTCGTCTTAGATTCTGACCTCGGCGTGGCGCTAACAATTAACAAGCACTTATTTTTTCATTGCTTGGAAAATACGACGTGACGACGTTCCTCCTGAAGAGGTTCAAAGACAGGCCGGAGGTTCCTGAGGGAGATGTCTATCGGCTGTCAGGCTGTGGACAGCGTCTCCCAATCTGTCATACTCCTCGCGCTCGTAAGGCGCAGCGGAGTGTTGCGGTCCTCAAGCGTCCGAGCGGCGTCCCGCATACTCCAAAGTCCCAAATCAATCTTATTTCAAAGCGCAATGAGTCGCGCAGTGGCGTTCAACACCAGGGAAAAAGTCGCATTCATCCGAACAGCCTGGTGGGTTTATTAAGCCTTGATGATATATCTCTCGTGAAGAAAATGCAAAAACTTGGGTTTCTTAAAGAGATTACCGAATGCCCAACGTGCGGAGAGACATTGGGCGCCTTACAATATAACCGCGGGAATCTGTGTTACGCATGTCCGAAGTGTCGGGGGAATTCTAGTTATGTGTCGGCGATGAAAGGATCTATGTGGGAAACCACAGGAGGAGGGCATATCAAAATAAGCTTGAAGCAGGTCGTTGGTTTAGTTGTGTGCTTTTCCGAATGCATTTCGGCTGCGCCGACTGCGCAGCTATGTGGGGTTCAACTTAATACGGCTTCCAGATGGTTTAAAGTGTTTCGTGAGATTGTTGCAAAGAGAATGGTGGAGATGCAGAAAGGCTTCGGGAAACAGGGCGGCAAAGATATCATCGTAGAGGTCGACGAAGCATCTGTTTCCAGCGGGTGCATCGATCCTCCTGTGGCAGAAGGTTGCGCCCCGAACTTTTCGCATACCCGCATCATCGCGCTGCCGACCAGGGGCTCGAGAAAAAAATATTATTGAAAAGCTGCCCGAGAGGAAGCAAACATACAGATTGAAGGGGCAGCAGAAAACTATGAGTGGCGGCACAATCCATTTCAAGGGGAAAAAGCTCGTACCTCCAGGCCCGCCTGCGTTATCTTTGACAGAAGGGAAGAGTTTTCTTACCAAACATTTCAAGTCAGGCGTGTTGTCATCGGATTCCGCCGCAACGTACGATGCCTTGGTGAACAAGCGGAAGATATTCGGCAATCGCGCGAGAAACATTTCTGTCGTTCATGGGAAGGAGGAGTGGGTCAAGCTTTTCAAGATCAACAACAAGAAGATGTGGGGCGGCACTCAGTATATGGATGGTTTTTTGGGGAATTACAAGCAATGGGCTAAGCCAAGACACATTCGCAGGAAGGACGTGATGACGTACGTGAGAGAGTTCCAGTTTTGGTTTTGTACTAAAAAGGACGATCGTTTGGTCTCGTTTGGTAAAACTTGCAAAGCATTCAATTAATGTATGCTAGCGATTTGGCATGCGACGCGCGCGGTTGCCGCAGCACTTTGTATAATGAGCTCGTTTATTTAAGTATCAAACGAGATTTCGCATTAGAATGCATCTTCCAATGGCGCGCCATTGCGGTGAGATTAGTATTTACGTCCGGGGGAATATTGCGAATAATGCTGTGACCGTTTAAGGTTGCAATTGCAGAGGCGTTGTTGCTTGCAAACTGCACGAGGGGTGCGCTTCGAGAGGCCATGCAGTGAGTGAAGAAAGAATCGCTCATCTCTCGCGTGTGTAGTATTCACTTACGTTCGCCATTACAAACCGCCGTCAAGCGGAATTGTGTTGGAGTTCTTTACAGAGGGCATTCTAGCGCAACGTTGAACGCAATAGTTTTTCAGTGTACCTTCTTACAAATAAGAGATCTTATTGTCGTTCGCAACAGGGGGAACCCCATCGTGGCAACCAAGAAAAGTGGAGCTGCCGAGGAAGAAAAGAAAGGGGAAAAATAGCGAATAGAATCCTGTTCAAGTGCTCCACAAAAGAAATCCTAGTGTAGTCCGCAACAGTAGGAATCCTTTGTAATCACCCGCAACAGGAATCATATTGAATCCTCCACAAAAGGAACCCTATGGTAAGTTTCCACAAAAGAAACCTTATTGAATCCTCCACAAAGGGGAATCGATTATCCTCCACAAAAGGAATCCCATTGTAATCCTCCACAAGGAATTCGATTGAATCCTCCACAAAAGGAATTCGAATGTAATCCTCCACAAAAGGGATCTTATTGTAATTCTCCACAAAACGAATTTTAGTGCAATGCGCCACAAAGGGGGGCCTCTTGCGATCGTCCACAAAAGGAACATCATATTGGAATCTCCAGAAAAGGAATCCTATTGTAATCTTCCATAAAGGGAATCCTATTGAATTCTCCACAAAAGGAATTTTACTGTAATCCTCCACAAAAGAAATTCTAGTGCAATCCTCCACAAAGGGAATCCTATTGCATTCCTCCACAAAAGGAGTTCTATGGAATCCTCCACAAAAGGAATTCTATTGTAATCCGGCGCAAAAGGAATCCCATCGTAATGCGCCACAAAAGGGGCCCTTTTGTGGCGGCCAGGAAAAGTGGTGGCGGTGTGGGGGGGGGGGGGGGGGGGGGGGGGCGAAAAAAAAAAGTTGTTTTTTTTTTTTTTTTTTTTTTTTTTTTTTTTTTTTTTTTTTTTTTTTTTTTTTTTTTTTTTTTTTTTTTTTTTTTTTTTTTTTTTTTTTTTTTTTTTTTTTTTTTTTTTTTTTTTTTTTTTTTTTTTTTTTTTTTTTTTTTTTTTTTTTTTTTTTTTCTCTCTCCCCCCCCCCCCCCTTTTCCTGGCCGCCACAAAAAGATTTCCTCTGTGGCGCGTTGCAATAGGATTCCTTTTGTGGAGGATTGCAATAGGATTGCTTTTGTAGAGGATTTCAATGGGATTCCCTTTGTGGGCGCTTACAAAAGGATTTCTTCTGCGACGGATTACAGCCGGATTTTTTCTTCGCCCCCCCCCCAAAAAAAAAAAAATAGGGAGAGCGAGAGAAGAGAGAGAGAGAGAGAGAGAGAGAGAGAGAGAGAGAGAGAGAGAGAGAGAGGAGAGAGAGAGAGAGAGAGAGAGAGAGAGAGAGAGAGAGAGAGAGAGAGAGAGAGAGAGAGAGAGAGAGAGAGAGAGAGAGAGAGAGAGAGCGAAGAGGAAATCGAGAGAAAAAGCTCGGGAACCTCTAGAAGTGAAGTCGCCCTTCCTGAGGCCGCTTCCTGAGGGCGGTCAGTCGGCGGGCACCCTTCGGCCGCTCCAAGCCGCTTCCTGAGGCCACTTCGCGTTGGGGCGCGCTCGCCGCGGCGGGGCGCGCCAGCGGCAGTGCCTGCGCCCACTTCGCCAATGGCGGGGCGCGCCCATGGCGGGGCGCGCTCCTCCTGCCGCGCCTGATGAGCACGCCTTTGTTGTCGGCCTTCTCGCACCAGGCGAATTCGTCGGAGTTCTGTCGAGGAAACCCTTCAGCCCCGCAGGCGCCAACAGCTTGTAGAACTTTTCGAACGCGCGCTCGTCGCGCCACCGCAACTTGTCGCGGGAAATCCGCGACGGATCGAACTCACCGCCGCCCTTGCCCGCGCGCAGGCAAGCGCGCTCGCGCGCGAAAGCGCGGCCGACGGGCAGCCTCGAAAGCAGCGACGCGCTGCGCGCAAAAGTCCGCAATCGCCAGAGGCAGCTCTTCAAAGGGTTCTGCAAGGAAAGAAGCGCCAGAGGCAGCTACTCAGCAGCGCCACGCCCTCACCTTCGGCGCCGGGGCAGGCCGTGGCGCCCTGTCTCCTGATGGCGCAGGCGCCGAGCATTCTTCTTGAGAGTAGCCTCCGCCGTGCGCGACTCGCTGCGCCCCTTCCTCGTCGCGAATATCGGTTGTCGGAGGTACAACGTGCGCGGGAAGTGGCACGAGCAAAGGCAGCACCCGTAGCTGAACATCTCCGCCAGAGTCACAAGTTGCCCAGCCCTGATGGACCACGTCTCGCCAGAGGCAGAGTCGTCTTCGACGCACTTCAGAAGCGCGGTCTCGCCACCATCTAGATCCAGGATCCACTTCATCTCCGCCAGTTCCAGGAAGTCCGTATCCCTGTCAGCGTTCTTCCAGGCCAGGTACTCACGCGCCTTTTCGCTCTTGGCGTACTGGTGATGCCAAAACCTGACGTGGCAGAGAGTGTTCACGAGTTCAGAAGGCACATCCCTCCACCCGGCCCCCCCCCAGTGCCGCGTCTCGTCGCTATGCTTTTCGAGGATGTGCTTGACGTAGGTCTCGTCGTTCTGAATCCCTGCTTTGCGCTTCGATGCCTCGAAGGCGTCTGGCGTCAGCGCCGCCCCCCGTCGCCGAGCACGGCATTCGGGTATGCCTCGGCGAAGGGCGCGTCAGAGACAGCGCCCGGGCCCCGCAGCCCCTCCCACAGCCGCCGCTTGTAGCGTTGCTTCTTGGAGGCAAGCGCGCACGAC